>JANHFJ010007959.1:73391-83904 GCA_032468195.1 Cerberus rynchops
TTTTTTTTGTGAGGAATACTTGGTTACCCAAATATGGGAGAGAACAACTTTAGTTCCCTTTTGCCTTTCAGCTCATCAGCTCATCAGCTTCAGCTTTAACCAATGTATATGTATATGTATATGTATATGTATATATCTATATATAATATATAACATACTGTATATACACAGAGATACATACATACATATACATATACATACACATGCACACACACACACACACACACACACACACACACATAAAAGGAGATAAAATGCTGTGGTGGACCATGATTTATATACCTAACATTTTGGAGACCTACTCTTCCCCTTCATCAGAATGAATGGAATAAAATTTGTTATTTGCCAGTTGATGTTTTCTTGCTGCTTGCCTAGTATCATATGTGTGGATTAGCTGCCTACTTAGCTGTCTTCTTTTGCCTGTCGTGATTGGTTGATCAATGGCTCGCCTTCATGCAGGCTCGATGCTATCCTTCTCATGTTTGTGCTTTTGTGCATCTTACATCTTTAACTGCTGTGGCATTATTTATGCCACATCAGGGTGTGGCGGTGACATCACTATCAAGCTTGGCATAGTTTGACTGCCATAAGTGGCAATTTGTTTTGTATTATGTTGATCATTATTATCGCTTTCTATGCAAGTCCTTTCTTTCAGTCTTATGCGTAGCCTGTTGGAAATATATAGATATCACATTTTCATGGTGATCTATTCGTAACTTATTATTTTATGTCTCTCAATGGTGCGCTCATTGCCACTGAAACTGAGTTCAGCCACCTTGCTTCTGATCATCCTCTTGTCTTTCTTTTTACAATCCAGCATTAGAGCATGTATGCCCAAGGTAGGATAATTTGAGCCTAGTCATTTGTGCCTCTGATGAGAACTCGTAGCTGATTTGCTAGATCTTTTATTGGCTATTCAAGATATTCTCAGGAGTCTTGAACTTTACCCAAGTTCAAAGTATGATCTATTCTTAGTGTCCTGCTTCTTTAAATCCATGTAGATAGCTATAAAAACTGAAACTGAAAAATAAAAAAATAAGAAATTAAAACTTCACACATATATCTTTTGACATATTTTCAAAGCAAGGACACAATCTTTAAAGACACATCTATTTGTGAGAACAAAATGAAAACACACAAATTAGTGCCTAGAGAGGAAGAAAGGAGGTGGAAACATTGTAGGCTGATCTGTTGCAACATATTTTCTCTTTAAAATATGTTAAAAGACTTTGGTTTTCATCCCAAGTAAAATGTTACCAACTTGCAAACAAGCTTTTAAATTCTCAGGACTTCTAGATTAGACAGGAAGCACAATAAGAAGAAGAGTGAGCAAGACATGGTGTTGAAATATAAAAGTATTCTAATATTATTGTGAAAAAAATAGGGCATTAACTCAGATTCTGAGTTAAAATTTAAATGCAACAGTTATGTAAGTGGGGATAGATCACAGAGCCCCCAAAAAAGTATAGGGAATAAAAAGTGAGGATATGTTGATTGCTATTAGGATACTATGTGATTTCTGAATCCTGTTCAGGACCAGGGCCTAAGTTTAACTTAATTTTATGTGCTTCTACAACCTTTTGTTTTTCTCCAGTCATTAAATTTATGAAATTATATTACTGTATATCAGTGAAGTTTTCCTCCAGAAAAGATCCCCCTACCCAAAAAATACTACAAACCAGTTCTTCAGCCAAAAAATGTTCAAAAGCTAATATTAAAACAAATTGGAAGCATATATACAAAAGTTTTGAACATCCATACTCAGTATTTCTACCATAGCCAGAATATGATAACTATAATTTTAAAGAACACTAATATGAGAGAGAGAGAGGGAGGGAGGGAATTTCACTTTATTTTTCCAATATTTGTCTAACAAACAACACCAAAAAAGAAAGAAAATAAATGTATTTCTTATGTGGATTTTCTTATCTTCCATGTTATCAAGCCTCAAGATTTTATGATACTCAATAACTATGTTAAGAAGATTTAGTTTTACTATAAGCAAAGTAGGGCAGTTAGTTAGTTTGGTAACCAGGTACAGTGGAACCTTGGGTCATGAACGCTTCTGACCATGACCAAATCAGGTGCTGATCAAAAAATCCACAAAATGTTCGATTCTAGTCGCGAACACATCCTCGGGTGGCGATCAAACACAGCCGCAGTGATTTTCCCTGCTGCACCATTTTTTTTTACATGCATACGCAGTCAGTCTCGCTTCCAGTCATGACCAAATTGAGTTGTGACTGAAGTCCTGGAATGTATTACAGTCATGACTGGAGGTTCCACTGTAGTGGATTTTAAATAAAACAACAAAGTGGTTGGGAAGAGATATGTGCACTGGCCCTGCATCCTCTGAGTTTCTCTGCTGCTTTCAGGGCTGCTACAGACACTAGTTACCAGTTATGAAGAAAAAATATATACAATTAGATTTGAAAGTTGAAATATTGAGAATCTTGTTCTGTGGCAAAGTGTTTTGATCATTTGAATTATTTTTATCCATAATCTGAGATGCCCAGATGGTGGCCTGAAAGCAAATTAGTCTGTCATTTTCCTGGGTCTTCTTTTCAGGATAGAAATCCATTTCTCTTGCAATTCAGGTTGTACTGTGGGAGCCTTTCATAAGAATGAATGTGGTCAGGTCATAACATGTTAAGTATATCCACTGAGAAGCAGGTTGCCTTATATTCAAGAGTTAGTTTGATTGATGTCCCCTTAGAGGAAAACATTTTCAGGATTCATCAGATTTTGCTGAGACAAAGTGGAGCATATAGTACTTCCCCACGTGGTTGAAACAAACAAAAAGAAATCCTTAGCAATTGCTTATATTTGTCTCTAATATACATTGAAAAACATGTGGTCCTATGAGACAAAGAACAGATATGAAAAGAAAGAAATTGGGATATCCAATTTTCTCTTTATATTCATCATGTTATATGCCATATATGGCAAAATTCCAATTTCTGTGAACTCTAGTGTGTGTGTGTGTGTGTGTGTGTGTGTGTGTGTGTGTGTGTGTGGTGTGTGTGTGAGAGAGAGAGAGAGAGAGAGAAAGAGAGAGAGAGAGATGGATTGTGGCTGTGATTGCACAACACCATGATTAATCATTATAAATCATTATGATTTATTGTAGCAAACTCCCTAAATTCATCCAGTTCACCATGGATATTTTCCTGATTCTCTTTAATATAGATATTAACTCAGAAACCTACATATGCCACATTGAGTATATACATGCAAATGCAATAAATAAATATGAATGCCTATACATGTTTGTGTGATTTCCATCAGGGAACAGAAAGCTTCTGAACAGAAGCTGCAGAGAATGCAAGCTACAGAGTGGCTATTGTCCTTGTACTCTCTGCTATGAATGTCTCATAGCAATTGAATAACAGGGCATTTATGTTCTTAATGAACTATAATGAATGCATGTTGTATTGTTTAGAATTAGCACTGACCATGTACAACTCATCCCTACTACAGAGCCTGACCAGCTAAAACAAAGATAATAATGTATGTGTCTATTTATCTCTCTGTGTGTTTTCATAGATTGTTAGGTCTGTCTGTCGGTGGGTCTGCTTGCCTCTCCTTCCCTCCCTCCCTCTCTCCCCCCCTCATCAAACTAAAGCCAACTCTGGATGGCACACAACAATATAATAATAAAACAAAACAACATAAAATATAAAGGAAGCAGTGTACTATGAAAAATATAGAACAGGTCTTTGTGCATTATTTTTTTTTCTTAAAAAGTTATCAAGAATTCACAGGAGGGTTATAAATGATGAATTACCTCATTCATTTACCTACCAAAATGGATTACTCTTACTTTTTATTCTGCATATCTGCATCTGGAAATCCCCCTCAAAAAAAGTACTGTGAGGCTTCAGTATTGGTAAAAAGAACTTCCATTCAGAATGGAATAAAAATTGCCAATGAATTTCACCTAAAGTGATGCAAAGGTTTATCATACTCTCTTATATCAGATTTCCAAATACTATATAAACTTTCTTTCTTGTCTAAAGTTGGATGTAGTAATACTTTTTCTGACTTCATGGAGTTGATTTTGGTTATCGGTAATGACTGATTCTTCAGTCATCATTTTCTGGATATGGAATATGCAAAAATAAATATATAGGAAATTTCAAATCAAATCAAATTTTATTTGTCACATACACAGTCATAACACAGTATGAAATGCAGTGAAATGCATATGCGACCATTTGCAACCCTAGATAATAGAGCGAGAGAATACTCTAGACAGGGTAGGAGAATAAGTTAGGAGTGAGGTAGATTATGGGAATGCTGTTTAGTCCTGGTTGTTATGGTTTATGGTTTAGGGTCCGTATTGTTGTGGGAAGAAGCTTCTCCTTAGTCTCTCTGTGTTGGCTTTCAGGGAGCAGAAGCACTTTCCTGTCCACATCATAGCAAATAGTCCATTGTTGGGATGGCTGTGGTTTTTATTTAGATCCTCAACCCGCTTCCTGAGATGTGTGTAGGTGTATGGGAGTACAATTCCTATAATTACCAATTATCAACATCCCCTGCCTGAATGGCACTAGATTAAGGGAGAGTGTCCCAGACTTTTTATCCAACAGTGGACCATAGCAGTCTTTCATTGGGATCTCCTTGCTTAATTAGATTAATTGCTAGTTGATCAGGGTAGGTCATTACCTGTCTCAATATTTCATAAAAGGTAATAATCTCTGAAAACTGAAATTAATTAGGAAAGCATTAATAATGATTTCATATCCTGGTATGAAGTAGATTGCTAACAGTGAATTTCTCAGTAGTGTCCTCATCGTGCTGCTAAAATAAAATCAACTTCCATAAAGATTGGCTCTGTTATTCTGCTACTAAAATACTCCCTCCTCCCCCACCCAAATTGAGAAAATTTAAAAAAATGAATCATCATCATCAACTTTATTTAAAAATACCCAACCAGCAGTTGCATAATACCCACTGTACAGTAATCATTTTTGTAGTAAGAATAGCTTGGATTTGTTTCCCCATTTGTAAAAACTTAGCATCTAATTTGAGTCATTGGAACGCTTTACAAATATTCAATTGATAAAACCTACAAATAAATAGTTGGGAACAGGGATTATATATTATTGGGAGTTGTTGGCAATCAAGCAGCATATAAATTTAGTAAATTGTTATTATTATTATGGTTGGTCACACAGTCAGCCAGGTATTTAAACTGGATTTGGCATTTCTAGGCATCTATCACAAGGATTATTATTATTATTATTTTGCTAAATATGAATTTATAAATGTACAAAAAAGGTATCCTGGGGCACATGATAGTGGATTATGAAGCAGAAAATACAACTGTGCCTGGAAGATTGTGGAAAACAGAAAAAGCAGAAGACAATGGATAGGGTGAGGCAGAGGTGAAATTCAGCAGGTTCTAGCAAGTTCACTAGAACTGGTAGTAAATTTTCTAAGCAGTTCTGAGAAATGGTTGTTAGTAGAAACCTCCTTTTATTTTTTTTCCCCTACTTTACAGGGTTAATCCTGTAAGAAAGGCAGGAAAAAACATTCTGGTGTTGTTTCTAGCCTAATCTTTATTGCCCTGCTTAGAGAAACTGCCCACCCAATCATATGACCCCCCAGCCATGCCCACCAAGCCACGCCCACAGAACCAGTAGTAAAAATATTCGAATTTTTCTCCTGATTCCATCCACTCACCCCACACTCACTGGGGTGAGTGGATGGAATCAGGAGTTTCACTGGAACATCCTTGGAAGATCTGTGAACAATCAGCCAAGACAGATTGAAATAAAGGTAAATTGTCCAGTCAGCTTTGCTCAATGGTAGCTGCCTATCTATTCCCAATCCTACTTAATATTTAATTGCATTGCACAGGAAGGAGTCTTTCATTTACAATGTATTTATATATTCCGACCTGCAAAAAGTTATTGAAACCACCTTAGTTCTGAGAGATATGTTCCAAACAGCTGCGTGTTGTGTTTGAGATTTTCTTAGTCCTGGGGTAGAAAGCTTGCATAGCAAAATATATAGGTTTTCTGGCTTGAAACAAAAGGCAGGCATTTAGATTAAAAAATGGAGTATAGCAACAGGTAAACTTTTCTCCACATCCCATCTATCAGAAGAATGTGTTTATAACAGCCTAACCCACACTGATAGAGTCCGACTGTTTATTATGGACATAAAGGGAATTGTAGGTTTAGGTCTGTTCAGGTCTTTTCCCATGTAAGTTTGAGAATATCTTCACATATCTTTGCGAAGATATTCTCAAACTTACATGGGAAAAGACCTGAACAGACCTAGACCTGCATACCTGTACCCATGAAAATCTATGAAAACAAAGGGAATTGTATTTCAACATACTCAAAGGACTTCAGATTGGGGGAACACCATCTTATTCCACACTTCTTTCAAATTAAAATAAAAGCCCTCCAGAGACCCAGTCCTAAATCATCAAACATGTAATCCACTTTGGCCCCCAAAAGTCAAGCTGTTATTTGAAAAATAATGGTAAAAGACAAAGAACTGTTAATGTGAAATGCTATTAGGGTTAATGTTATTATCAGGGATCTGAGTACATATATTTATACAAAAACTGAGCCAAATCAAATGTGCAGATCAATTTACTCACAGGAGAAGATGTCTATTTTCAGGCGAAATTCCTGCTATGGAGCAAGGAACAGCTATAATTTTGCAATGCTATTTATATACTCGTATGCCTTTGTAAGAAAGGAAGCAGCAGACATTGTTTATCTCTCAGTATGTAAATGTTGAAGCTTGTCTTTCTTTGATCAAATTAATATTTTGGGTTCATTAAATGAGGTTCTGGAAGAGCCAAAATTTCAACATAAGGCAAGAAAGTTCCTTTTTCAAGATTCCCAGACATCTCTTTTGCTTGAACACCTGCTAAATTTGAAAGATTTGAAAATAATAGCAAACCTTTTACTGATTTAGTGTATGTGTGTGTTTGCACACATGCACACATGCTTAGAATTAAAAGTAAATCAGGAGCACATATTTCCTCACACCAGTTTTTCTTAAAACAAAAATCCCTTTAAAATAAAAGAAACTTATGGTCTGTTCTTCTTTCTCAACTTTGCTCAGGAAAGATGGTCTGACTATAGTACCTTTTGGCTCACAGCTGTTGGTTGCTGGGGAGAACTTGTTATGTGGACATGTTGGCTATCATTTAGTTATTCTAATTTATCACTGTTTTGAATTCTGCTCCCATGACAGAATACGAATAAGGAAAACATTTTATTCTAGTCTTATTAACATTAAGAAAAATAAGAAGCAGTACAAGATCAAATGAGTAATGCTTGTTCAGGAGGATATTAATAAGCTTCTCTTTGCTCATATATGGGCAACAAAGATGAAGAAGGGCAGGAGCCCAACATCCAATATAAAAGCAGAGTTTCTTTCCATTGAGCTGTTCTTGTTGGTTTCATGGAAACATCCATATTGTTTGCTTGGCCTAAGAGGAATTCCATAGCCTTCTTTTAGGAGGTATTTTTGATTTCCCAGTCCAACCTACAGCCCTGATATTAAGTATTAATCAAGTCCAAGTAATAATCAGATCCAACTTTCCTGAGCTTTTTTACATCAAGATAGGTTAAGTGCTGCTCTTTCGGCAAGTTTAAAGGATTGCCCATTGATAGTGAGATTATAGGCATCTTCAGCTAATTAAAAGTGTGACACGTAGCTAGCAGTGCAAATTTCTTCTCTGTTAACCTAGACTAGAGGTTAGAATCTTTCTAAACAGACTTAAATTACAGGAGAGTCTTGAGATCTGTTTATGATGAAAGTATTCAATAATTGCCAATTGGAGAACATTTTTAATGGCTAAGGACTATACTTAGTAGTATTAGAGGATGACCCAGACGCAATATATAGTTCAAAGCAGGGGAAACCATGCTGCACACATCAGCAAGGCCAAGACCTCAAGGATTTTGTTTTCTAAACTTTTTGGTGACAGTTTTTTTTTTCTTAGCTTTTTAAGCTATGCTACAGCTTGCTTGCATTCCAGTGTTCATGTGTTTCCTTCCTCAAAATGGCAGGAAATAGCACTGTTGATTTTTCAGCAAAGTGCCACCAACATCTGGTAGCCTGGACAGAATAATCTCAAGGGATGGTAAATAAATGAAAAAGAAAAAGAATCCCAATCTATTGCAGATCTGCAAATTGCTCAGATGAACAAATTTTCTGACTTCTGTGTTGGTGTGATCAGTGCTCGAAATTGAGAGAGAGAGAGAGAGAGAGAGAGAGAGAGAGAGAGAATTCTTAAAAACAAAATTCAATGGAGCAAATAACACATGTAATTTTTTTAAAAATCTGCATTTACAACATTGAAAGAAGAGATGACCCAGATCAAGGGTTCCCCCAAATTCTGAGCTAGTAGAATGTAGAGCAACTCTACCTATATCAATTTTCTATGTACTTAGTACTTGTAGAGCTATCTTATTTTCCAATTTTACCTATGTAGAAATTTTCACTATTCAACTGAGTTGCTTAAGGGACTTGTAACAGCAAAACAATGCATGCGGAATCAGTGTAGTGTATTTGCTGAAAGGTTGAATTTCAACTAGAAGCTAGTTGATCAACTCTTCACTTGATCATGGATCTCAGGAGATGACGCTGGGGCTAATCTCTATTTTTTAGCCCTACCTGTCCATATAGATCTCTATAAGCCACCCAGAGGAATATAAATGCAATATTTTTATTTAAAAATAGATCCATTATATTTTGCTTGTTTAACATACCATTTGGTAACAAGTTTTAAGGTCTATGCTGTTAAGGTTTACCCCTGCAGAAAGATAATGAATTCCATATAGACAATGCTATAGACAGGGATTTAAGGTTATTCCCTGTAGATTTAGCAGCAAATTAAGAGTTGAGGGAGAATAAAGCACTCTAACACTCCATACACACACAAACACACACTTTTATGCTGAAAGTAAATTTATGCCTTGTATTAAAGCTTTTCAGTCTCAGAGGGGCAAAAGTTTGAAAAACTATAACATTTTGAAACTAGCTGTTCATTGTTTTAACTGCTTGAAGCATAAATTCAGGACATGAATCAATGCAAACGTAAAGCTCCACTATTTGTCTACGGTATCTGTTTTTCAGAACTGTGCAGTATTTTAACAAGGAGTTTAGGAAACCAATTTTAGCAATGTCTTATTGAGACACTTGTATAACAACGAAGCCTTGAAATAAATGTGTATTATGGAGGTTTATGCATGAAAAATTACATCACAGATCCTTAACTTTTATTGCTTTTCTTTATGTTTTTCTAAGAGAGAACAGGTTGCTTGTTTGTTTTTCATATGCAAGAAAGTTGCTTCTTTTTCTATACAATGCTGTACCTGTGCAGCTCCTCTATTTCAACAGATTGCTCAAGAGAAATTGGAAAATTTATGATACTGAGAGTCTTGCAAATTTTAGAGAAGAAATGTTAAGGTAGCACTTAACATTCATTCTGGCATTTTTAACTTACAGAAGGCAATTTAATAGATAAAATGCAGCAACACATTTATAGTCCTTTCAGAGCTGATATACTGTACAAAGTCTTATTTTCTTTTTTGAGATACAGTAGTTAAAACCGCATTTTAAAAATAAGCAATTATATTTAAAAAAAAGTTAAATTCAGAATTTTTAATAGAGCTATACTACAAATAGCATGAAAGTTTTTGTTTTGATTATTACACCAAATAGGTTATTTTGAATTTCCTGAAGTTTAACTTCTTAAAAGTGTAGCCAGAGGTTGTGAAACGTAATGTGGATATCAGACTGCTACGGTTTAATAAATAGGAACGTAAGAGGCAGAACCAAAAGTTCATTCTGTAGAGAATCAACTCTCTTTAGCAATTAAGTTTCTCTCTCCTACACAGCCCACATTTTCAAGTGGTTTACACTAAGAAAGAGCTGATGATTATTGTACAGCAAATTACTATATAACATAAATCTAGCAGTGGGAAAAACACTGTGGTGTTCTTAGAAATGCTACTTGTTGATACATTATAGAAACAATATAGTTAAAATGATTTAAAAACACAGAATACCTTATTTAGTAAAATAGAACTTAAATAATAATTCAACCTTTATTGGTTGCTCAGGGTTCTGGAATAAATTCTGTATCTCACAAAAACCTTCCAGGGCCTGCCAGAGAGATATACTAATCCTTGGCCACAGAGTTATCTGAAATTTTTCTTACCCAAACTGTATCATGAAACTTCATGGAATATTTGAAAACAAATGCTTGAGAGGAAGTGGAGAAATCCAAATTTCATACAATGGAAACTGCACTGTAGTTATCTATTGTAGAGAAAAGGCTGCTATTGACAAGAGAGTTGAGTTCATGAATTTGGTATAATAAAGTGAAAGAATTCATTATTTTATAAGAGACTAAATGTATGGATGCCTTTTTGAATTCTAGAACAGGGGTGGGCAACCTTGGCTCTTTCATGACTCATGAACTTCACCTCCCAGAATTCCTGAGCCAGCCGGCTCAGGAATTCTGGGAGTT
>JANHFJ010007959.1:145627-157786 GCA_032468195.1 Cerberus rynchops
AGGCAGAATCAATCCTTCGCAATTCCTATCAAACTGCGGCCTGGGCAGTTAGAGCTGCCTCGGCTGCAACCTTTTTCAACCATACCACCTTGATGTGGCTATGACCAAGGCAGGACAGACTACCTGTGGAGGACAACAGGTTGCATCAGGACATTAACAAGGTGATTGCTGCAATTGAATTCTCAGTGGATGCCACCTTGGACACAGTTAAATTTACCTCCAGGGCCTGGCTTGCTCGGTGGCATCATGGTGACTTTTGTGGCTTTGCCACTGGCAAGGGATATGAGGAACAATCAGAGGTTGGCCTCAACCTCGTTTCAGGCAATAAGCTATTCAGGGAGGCCATTGACCCCCTGTTGGTGGAAAACAAGGACAAGAAAAAGGTCTTCCCATCGCAGTATAGGAGAGCTGGCCAGCAATATACACCATATCAGCATAGACCAGTGTTCCGCTCTTCAGAACCCAGGTCTGACTCTCAGCAGAGACCTTTTTTCAAGTGACAAGAATGCCCTCAGGACAGAACAGGATACGGGGACAGGTACAGACCTCAACCACAATCCAAACAGCTGTTTCAAGGGGCAGGTGGTCACCCCTTCCGGCGCTTGAAATGAGTCTATTCCAGAGCCTCCCATTGGTGATAGACTAAGTTTATTTGCAGACCAGTGAGAGGAAGCCATTTCTGACAAGTGGATCATTGATACAGTCAGAAGGGGACTGGCCCTAGATTTCACCTCCATCCCTCCGAAGCGCTTTGTGCATTGTCTTGTTCCAACAAGCCTCAGTAAGAGAGTTCTCATGGAGGAGGCTATACAACACTTATTGGATATTCATGCCATCAAAGTGGTCCCTATAGACCAACAAGGAATGGGGTTTTATTTCATTTTGTTTGTAGTGCCGAAGGCATCAGAGGGCTGAACAACTATTTTAGAACTCAAGAAATTAAATGTGCATATTAAATACCAGCGATTCAAAATGCACACTCTCCAGTTCATCTTGGAGAGTGTCAGTAAGGGTGACTTCCTGGCATCCATTGACCTGTCAGAGGTTTATTTATATATTCCCATTCTTTCAGCGCGCAGGTGCTTCCTTCAATTACGTTATGTGGGCAGGCATCTTCAATACAGGGCTCTTCCATTCGGCCGTTCATCAGCCCCCAAGGCCTTTACCAAAATACTGGCAGCTTTGACTGCTCCTCTCAAAACCAGCCCTATCTGCATTCAGAGTTACCTGGACGACAGGTAACTTATTATACTTATAACTACTTATTTAGTCTGCATCTGATCATCAGGCATTGAGAGACATTCAGATGACCATCAACATTCTTTGAATCCATGATTTCCTAATCAACATAGGAAAAAGCCATCTCATGCAAATGACCCATTTGCAACACCTGGGTGTTATCAACACCTCATTATGCCAGGTTTTTCTGTCACAGGAAAGCCAAGACAGCATTCAGGACCTAATAATCCAGGTCCAACAAATGCCCTGGTTCCCTTGGCAAGGCAGCCTCAGTTGCTCGGCAAACTGATATCCTGCATAGGCATTGTTCCTTGGGCAGGACTCCATGCACGACCCATACAATGGTTCCTGCTCCTTTCCCAATGGGAGGACTGCAGCAATTCTCAAGCTAGGGTTTGCGTCTCAGCAGACGTAATCCAGTCACTGAAGTGATGGAAGTCAGAGCGATTCAGAAAGGCTGCTTCTTCAAAGAACTTGCCCGTGTGACTATCACCACTGATGCCAGCCTCTTCGGTTGGGAAGCACACTTGCTTCCACTCATGGCCCAGAGACAGTGGTCTCCAGCAGACTGGCTTCACACCATTAACTGTCTGGACCTGAGAGCAGTCCATCTGGTACTCTGGAGCTTCCAGCATGAGATTCAAGGACTCGATGTCATGATTATGACAGACAATGTGGCCACCAAAGCCCACATCAATAGGCAAGGGGGTACCCATTCAAGAATCCTCATGAGAGAGGCACAGGCCCTATGCCACTGGGCAGAGACACATTTAAGATCCCTAAGGGTTCAGCACATTTCAGGAGTGGCCAATGTCCAAGGGACTGGCTCAGCTGTACATGGATCAACCACTCAGCTGCACCCGGGTCTCTTTGTGGAAGTGACCGAGAGATTTAGCAAGCCAGTGGTCAATTTGTTTGCATCCCCTCTGAACAACCAGTTGCCAACTTTCTTCACTCGATTTCGAATTCAAGGGACAGAAGGGACTGACGTTCTCCACAACCCATGGTCACCGGGGTTGCTATATGCATTTCCCCTGTCTCCCTCATCCCAGGGGTGATCAGAAAAACCCTGAAGCAGTGGGCAAGATGCTGTTAGTGGTGCCACATTGGCCCAGAAGGGCATGGTTTACAGTTCTCATCAGTCTGTCGATTTTCTGCCCCAGGCGGATTCCCCAGGAGAGGCTAGTTCTCTGTCAGGGGAGCCTATTACATCCTGACCCAGGATGGCTCCAATTGACAGTTTGGAAGTTGAGTGGCAAGCCCTGAGAAGGGATAGCTTGTCCATTAGGGTCATTCAAACGATCCAGGCCTCTAGGAGGCCATCAACTAATCAGATTTATGACACTACATGGAAGGCCTTTTGTTCTTGGCACAGGCAGAACCTTCCTCCACATCCATTGCCCAGATCCTGGACTTTCTCCAGGAAGGACTAGACAAGGACTCTCCCCAAACATGTGTAAGCAAGTGGCAGCTCTTTCCATGGTCCTACTATGTGGGAAGAAAGGGTCTCTCTCCCAACATCCAACGATCAGAAGTTTTTTGAAAGGGACAAGTAACCTTAAACCCCCAATGGTTCATAGGTTGCTGACCTGAGACTTACCTAGGGTTCTAAGGCCTCTCACAGAAGCCCCATTCAAACCCTTATGCACAACTAGCTTATGTTTCCTCTCCCTAAAGGTAGCATTCCTAGTGGCAGTGACTTCAGCTAGATGCATTTCTGAGCTAGTGGCATTATTGGTCAGAGAAAATCTCTGCATTTTTCACCCCAGCAGTGTGGTCCTTGGGTTAGACCCTCATTCTAAAAGTAAATTCTTGGTTCCACCAAGCTCAGGAATTATTCTTGTCGGACTATCCTTGTGAGAAGCCAATTCATACCAAGGAAAGGAATGGCATTAAATGTGTGTAGAGCACTTAAGATATATATCAAGAGGATGGCTCCCATAGAAAGATGGAATTGTTCTTTGTGGCATTTCTCCCAGCTTCTTTAGGAAAGAAGGGATCATCAACCATGATAGGCAGATGGCTTAGGGCATGTATAGCCAAGGCTTATGAATCCCAGAATTTACAGGTAGATGCCTAACGGTGCATTCAATCTGGAGCACTGTCACTACTGTTGCTTGGTCAACTTAGGCATCCATTGAGGATATCTGCAAGGAAGCCACTTGGTCTTCATCTTAGCCCTTCATTAGGCATTATGAGTTGGATTCCTTTGCCTTGGCCGGCGCGGCCTTTGGCAGAAGGGTTCTGCAACAAATGCACTCTAAGATGGGACTTTAGGCCCAGATAGTGGCCCACTATCAGGACTGCCAACTTTGGTTTGTCCCATTCTTGGATTCTCTGCACTCGGCACAATGGAGAAAGGGTGTTGGTTTTACCTGATATGCTTCTTCTTATTGTGCTGAGCAGAGAATCCAAACCCATCCTGTTAACAATCTGGTCCTAGGTGCAAGGGTGGTAGGCAATCTTTTTACAGGAACTCTCACTGTCGATCAACTTTCTTTGCCGAAAACTGGGGCTCAAGTCAGGAAGTGAGGTGTGGAGTTGATTGACTCAGTTTAATGATTGTGATGTAGGAGTTAACCCATTCTTGGATTCTTTGTTCAGCACAATGAGAAGGAGCATATCGGGTAAGACCAACACCCTTTTTCTATTTAGCGAAGTTTTAAGTGAACTTACAACTTTTAAAAAAAATATTTAATACACACACACACACACACACACACACACGCACACTGCAAGAGAGAGTATATTGCATTCTATGAATTTGTTTTGATTTCTAAGTGAAAATCTGGAAAGCCATTTTTTACAAGAAGAAAACAAATTGTGTACAAAGATTTGCCTCATATGTAACTTTTCCACTAGTATATATTTCAATAAGGCACAATTACAATTATGTCATCATATTGAGTAAAAATCCCATGTGTTTATGGCAACAATTAATACTATAGAACAGCTATATAACAACAATAGCTGCTGCTGTTATACTAACACGATTCTAATATATGCATTTTTTATACCAGAAGTTTTCATGCTATTTTCGAGAGCAGAATGATACTGCAAAGTCTGTTTTATAAATTATGTGATATTGTAGATACATCTTTATTAAGAATTTTATGAGGAATTTAGAAAAATAAACAGAGCAATTTTTTTGAATATTTTTTGTTGTAGTTGCATTCTACTAGTGGTGAAGACGTTAAACGAGCACTTGACTTAGTTGTTCAAAAATATTAATCAAAAATTGAATTTTTCATTTTAAGGGGCTCTTTTGCTGTTGCTTTTAATTTATTAATGTTTTTATGCTGTTATAAGATAGCTTGAGCACCTTATTTTGGGACTGTAAATATCTGTCTAAGGAATCGAAACGGAAGTGGAAGTGTTAAGTTTTAGATACATTTTTGTTTGACAATGTTGGTTTTTGCATGGAGCTGTTTGTTGCCCACTATTTCTGTGTATTTTATGGCTTAAGCTATGCTCTTTGTACCTTTTAAATGCTGATACTGAGATCCTGCTTACTCTTTAACTTTTCATCTGTGTTGTCATTGGTTAAAATAAAAAACGCCACATTTGCAGCACAGTTATTCAGCCTAACTATATATTATAATATTTTATACTGTATTAAAAAAAAGCTTGATGATCAAAAAATTCTTGTCCTTGTCTAGACACCCCAGATGACCACAGATGCCATACAGGTGAACACTTAGACTGCTTAGAATGATACTAGTACTTTGGCAAAGAACAGATTAATTTATTCCGTTTTTTGCTGTATCCTCCCTTGACCTTGTACAGTACACTAAATATTTTCCATGGTCCTTTGGAAGAAGTATAATAAATTTACCTGTCTGGGGAAAATTGGTAGGAAGGACTTCTATAGCTGAGAAATACAGCAGAGAAAAGCTGAGATAATTTAGAAATAGGTTATAATGAAAAACAACATTTTGTGTTTGTGTATAGTAAGAGGAATTAAGTTATTATCAGATTTATCTTTAGATGGAGAATCTTCAGTTTTGTATTTTTATTAGAATGTGTGTGGCTGGTATTTTGCTTTTAAAATAGAAAAGCTTACTTTCCAGATATTGGGTCTTATTTTGTTTTTTTTTAAACACATAAGTACAATAAGGAGGGAAACAGCCTATGTCGACCCTCCTTAGCCAGCCCCATGTGCATTGGCTCCTTTTCAGTCTTTTTCATGTTAATATGGAAAGAAGCTGGAGAGGCTTTTAAGTAGCTGAATAAGACAACTTGATCAGACTACTTAGCTGCAGGGAGGCTTTTAAGGCATTGAGCCAAATATACTCAATGGCCCCATCAGATTTTCAGTTCTTAAAAGAGTTACCAGTCTTAAGTTCTCATGCATTCACTTGAAGACTTGAACAGGATTGTTCACTTTACTCAATTACTATCTAAATCAGAGATTTAATGTTGCTTCAGGCTAAGTACAAAATTCAGGCAGGAACTGCAGGAAAATAAAGAACTTTTAAAGCAAGAGTAATTAGAAGATAAAAATAAAAGATGGTACTTTCATCACATACAAAATGAGAACGAAATGTCTAAAAATACTGAAATTATTTAACAGAACAGGAAGCCTTCAGTGCCTAATTATGGCATAATAAAGATGAAGTAAATTTGGAAAAGAAGATTAAAAGTGGGGTACTGCTACACAGTATGCTTTTTCATTTTTTCACTTATTCTAAGTGACACGATACATATCAGAGCGTCTATTGGTAATGGCAGGTTATGGGCACCTTATTATAGGATGAGGCAATCTTTCTGATATAGAGAAACTCCAAACCATTGTCTTTGTGGCTAAAAAAAAATCCTATTAGTTTGAATTGATCTAGAAAACAAATTCTGCGTTCCTTTCTGTTCACTTTTTACTTCATTTCAAAACCCATGTTAAAAATAAGAAAATCTATCATAAATATATATTATAATAATCATGGTTGCATTATTTATTATTATTTTGTTAGTATCCTATTCTGGAAGTTTGTCAGTCACATCTAATTTCTATTTTACAAGTCCCTGAGAACGTAATTTTTTCTTTATTTCTGTGCTTCCGTGCTTTCTTTTGATTCAGTTATTTTATCTTATGCTATCCAGTATCTCTATTCTGGCCCAGTATGATTAGTATTCTAACATTACAATTTAAATTTGTATTTAATGGGCAAGCAGGCCTTCATTGTTGGTTAGAGAACAATATTTTCCTATTTCTGCCTCACAAAAACATAAACTTAATTGTTTTTTTTAATGTCTTCCAGAAATGACTAAGCTTCCTGTTATTCACTCTTGTCAGTTTTTCCCCAACACTGTATACTTCTTATATTGTGCAAAATTTGCTTGCCAGTAGCTTTCTTCAGAATTTCCCTGTTTTTCCTTCTCCTTTCTGTTTTAGTAAATATTTCATCATTTAATTTTTATTAGTAGCATTAGCATACTCTGTGACAATCTATATATGATTTAACTGATTTTTTTTCTGTGATCTTAGCAGAAACCATTTTTTGAAAAAAAGTGTTGAGGAAAAACTGCATCTACTGAATAGCAGAGATTTGAATGTTAATATAGTATAATAAAAATATTCATAGTTTTACATATAATTTCTATTTTCTATACTTAATGGACTTTTGAATTGAGAAAACAGGATTCCAGTAAATCACTATTTTGATATATTCATTTTTGTCATTTTTGAGGGGTTAGTATTTATATTCAAAATGTGAGTGCAAGGGTTACCCGTTATGTGAGTGTCACAACTGAAATGTGAAATTGGTTCTAAACTTTTGCATCATGGAAGAATATAAGTAGGAGGCCAATGCAAATCTTTCGAAAGAGAGTTTTTGGAATATTTGGTGCTGTGTATGGGTAAAGACCCATAACTTTTTTCCAGACCTACATGGATGTTTTAGAAGCTTTTCTGAATCTTTCCACTTGTACATTTGTGCACACTTTGCTTGCATCTCTTTCAAAAGTTTTGCACAGATTAATTGATAACAGAAGGCATTCACAACAGACACCATAACCAAAACCTGGGGTCAACATAATGCTAGTGGAAACAGAACCATATGTTTCTTTCTTTTCTTTTCCTTCTTTGTTCTTTGGCAGTTTTAAACATAAGTGAACATTATAGGCCTATTTGATTAGTCCAGGACGTATCTTCGTCCAGTATTTTGTTTCTCACAGCAACCAAGCACATGCCTTAGGAATGCTTATATGTAACGGCATCTACGTAGTTTAAGTGAAAGTCACAACCTTACCACCTGCACATTCCTCAGCTATCAGGCATTTTTTTTCTCTTCACAGATTTCCAGAGATCATTAGTAAAAAAATCTAGGAAAAAAAGACATTACAACCTGAGAGATAGTACACTAAAGTCAAAGCAATCCAGCTGCTAAGATTTCTGTAACTTTGATTCAATTTGGTTCCTTTTTTAGATATTTTTTTGAAGGAAAGTCTTGTGGTCAGTTCCTAGAGCTTAACAATAGGAGACAGAAGCATACTGTTTACCCATATTATTCTCCTGCCTCTTGCAACTTAGATATAACATTGACAATATGCATTGATATGTCTGTCCTCCATTAATTTATCCACTCTTTTTTAACAGCCATTCAAAGTCACTGGTTATTATCTGGAGGTAATGAATTATTCTATGTCTTTAATGTAATTTGAAGGTGGCATTTCTCCCTACTTAATCGGTGGAATCGGGTTAATGATAGCTATGGTTAAGCTTAGCACAGCTACAATACTAAGCCATCTTAAAAAGAAAATTAGGAAGAAAATCACTCAGGAAATAGAAGAGCAATAAAATCATACTATAGATACTAATTTTTTTATTTGAAAAGCATGGTTAGAACAGAATCAACACTGTGTATTAGGAGCCCTAGTGGTGCAGTGGTTAGAATGCAGTACTGCTGGCTAACTCTGCCCACAGCCTAGAGTTCAATCCTGATGATACTTGAGGTTGACTTCTATCTGTCCAAGGTCGGTAAAATGAGGATCCAGCTTGTTGGGGGCAGTATGCTGACTTTGTAAAGTGCCCATAGCATGCTATAAAGCCCTGTAGAGCAGTGTATAAGTTTATGTATTATATCTGTTGTTATGTATACATAGAGTTCATTATATTAAATGATTGTATTTGTAAATGGTTAGAAATAACCCATATGAAATCTTAACAGAGTACAAAAATACATGTACATAATGCATACTAATGCGCATTAGAATCAAAGACATGTTTTAGACTTGTCAGTATGTTTTCTCAGCTTAGATAATACCTTAGATCAGGGTCTCCCAATCCCCCTCCCCCCATGGACTGGCAGCGGTCTGTGGCACGCCAGAGAATGGGCCGCACAAACAAACAAAGCCACACATGTAGAATGCAGGCACCATGTGAAACCATGCCCCTTCCGGTCTGCGGAAGATCCTATTTCCATGGAACTGGTCCCTGGTGCCAAAAGGTTGAGCACTACTACCTTAGATAATAGGAACTTCATGTAAAATTAATTTCACATATACAACAGTGTATGTATTTGGCTAATTGTTAAGTGTAAAGCAATGTCTTTTGTAGTGTTAACATATAAGAAATACTGGCTCTTTAGTTGATCTCTCTCTTCGATGTGACACTTCCTTATAAATGCTTTTCAGCATGGAACCTTCATATAAACCAGGTTCTCAACTGACTTCAAAAAAATGTAAAGAATTGGCAGTTTTGTTTACTAATTACAAAGAATCAGGATTTAAGCAGCATTTGTCACTATGCTAAAGGATGGCTTCTGTAGTTTCATACATTTTTTAAATTGTTTTTTTCTATACTTTAGTACAAAATGTACATGTGCAAAATTTGGGTTATCTTCCAAAACCCAAAATTTGGGTTTTGGAAGATATATTTTCCCTTACTGTATTGAGTTGAAGAAGTGGCCCATTGCTTTAAGATAAATAAAATCTATTAAAAAAAACTATTCACCTCTCTAGCTAGCTATCTACTTTAGCAGTAATGCCAGTATACTATAATATCAGTGTAAACAAGTTATTTAATTTTACATACTAAGGATGACCATGCAGAAATGACTCATGAGTCTGCTTTGATACATATGACTTAAGTATGGCTTAAAATAACTAGTGTTTTTCAACTGCTATACTAAGAAGATGTGTTTCCCCAAAATGTTGCTATCATTGGACAGTTTATCAACTATACTAATTTGAAAAAGAAAGTACATCCTCTTTGAGTTCTATAGTTTTACATATCAGGACGCAGTAAAAATTACCTGATTCTTAGTAGTTCTTAAAAATAGGCAAACGCATCTCAGATGAATGACACATATTGCACCATGTCATCATTTATTTTACCCAAAGAAAGCCAAAATGGAATGATCATGTGTGGAAAAACTATCCGTTGTGATTCAATAGCTTGTAGAACCACCTTTAAGCACCAATAACATGAGTTTATCAGTCTCTCACATCATTGTGGAGGAATTTTGGCCCATTCCTTTTTTACAATATTGCTTCTTCTGGCTACAAAACATGGCAAAATCATCACCACTCCACCACCATGATTGAGGATGGTATGAGATGTTTGTGCTGATATGCTGTATTTGGGTTTTGCCAAACCTGGCACTGTGCATTATGGCCCAATATTCTCACTGTGGTGTCATCTGTCCAAAGGACAGTGTTCCAGGAGTGTTGTGATTTGTTCAGATGCAGCTTTGCAACTTTAACTCTGTTCTTTTTAGGGAGAAGAGGCTTTCTCCTGGCAACCTTTCCAAAGGAACTATATTTATTCAGTCTTTTTCTAATTGTACTGTCACAAACTTTAAAATTAACATGCTAATTGATGCTTGTAGAGTCTGAACTATAATTCTTGAAAATTTTCTGAGCATTGCATGGTCTTACCTTGAGGTGAATTTGCTGGAACATCCATGCTTGGGAAGATTGATAACTGTCTTAAATGTTTTCCATTTGTGAATAATCTTCTTCACTGTAGAATTATGGACTTCAAGTTGTTGGAAATGGCGTTATAATTCTTCCCAGATTAATGGGCAGCAACAATGGCTTCTCTAAGACCATTGCTTATGTCTTTACTCTTTGAAATTGTGTTAACACACACCAGACCTGCAGCCTCCAATCTTTTGGATGTCAGGAACTGTGCAGAGAGATTTTTTTCCATGGATCGGGGGGCATGATTTCATGTGCTGCCTGCATCCTGTGGATGGGACTTTGCTTGTTTGTATGGCCTAGTTTCTGGCATGCAGTGGCATGGTACCGGTCCATAGACTGGAGGTGAGAACCCCTGTTGTAGACCAGCAAACTCCTAAAACTTTGGCTTTTACAGAGGTAATCATACTTGTTGATGATCAGTTGATCAAGGAGACTTGATTAGCAGCAACTGGCTGTTAGTTAGCCTTTTCATACTTATGGATGTGGCTTCTCCATTTTGGCTTTATTTTTGTAAAATAGAGTTACATACTGCTTCACAGTGCTGTACTGCTGTCTCTGAGTGGCTTACAGGGTCAGAATATTTCCAACCAACAATTTGGGTCCTCATTTTACCAACCCCGGAAGGGTGGAAGGCTGAGTCAATCTTGAGCTGGTGAGACTCCAACTGCTGAACTGAAGCAGCCAGCAGTCAGCAGAAGTAGCCTGCAGTACTGCATTCTAACCACTGCGCCAATGATAACATAGTGTAATATATCATGTGTTGTTATTCATCTGAGATTGTATTACCTACTTTTAAGAACTGCTAAGGATCAGATGATTTTTACTATGTCCTGATACATAAAACCATACAACTCAAACAGAATGTACTTTCTTTTTCACATGACTATGTATTAACACATTTGTCATCAATAATTGACATGTGAAAATGATTCTATTTTGAAGTTGATTAAACCTTCTTTGGACCAGAGTGTTAATCTTCCCATTTATTCAACCATTCAAGATTCTTTGGGTGGTGAGTGGTATGTTTAATAAATGATAATGATAATTAAACATAATAATTATCTGAATTAAAAATTATCTGAATTAAAAAATAGAATTAAATCTGAAGCTGTGTTTCTTGAAAACTCATCTATCCAAATGTCCCAAAACACTGGAATGTTTTCTGACTAATTGCTACATGTTAGCGTAACATCTCTGTAGCACAATATCGCAACAGTCAGTACCTCTGTAGGTTAAATAGAAATGTAAGATAGGAATGAGAAAAGCTTTTTCTATGGTTCATGCCACAGGTAAACTGTTATCTATAAATAAACATTTACAATGAAAATAATTCAAGGAGGTAGTTCAAATACTGAATTCTTCAGCATTACAGCAATGGATTAGGGGAAACAGACAAAAATTAAGTAATACATGCAACTTCCATTATTTTTCAAGCTATTGGCTCTTCCCCCTTCCCCTTTCTGTTTAAGGAAAAAGACAAGTGCCACAAAATAGATTTATGCATTTTACCCATTTTCTAGTGTGAAGAATGTAGCCCCAAGCACATAAGAATCTCTTATTGTAAACTCTTATCTGTGAGCATGCAAATTGCCTCTCTCAGCATGCATAGCAACCAAGAATGCTTTAGCTGACATCATAGCAAAGAAGTCTCTGCTTGATTTGCTTTCCCTGCTGCAAATATGTGCCTTTCTCTTTGGCTGGTTAAAGAACAGCTGTGGAACTGGGACACTTTTGCAGCTCAGTGTGCTGAAACATGAGTTATGTGTGCTTTTGAAAACAGGGCTCTGCCATCATTGTGCTTTCTCCTGGGAAAGTGGATATAATAGACGTAGACAATGTTAGAAATGTATTTTGGAGAACCCACGTGATAAAAAGATCTTACTGAAGTACAGTCAAATAGATTTTCATTATCTTAATAAAAAAATTCAATTTCAATTTCATTTTCAAATTTATTGGTCACATACACAGTCATACATGGTACGATATGCAGTGAAATGCTTA
>JANHFJ010007959.1:227451-238747 GCA_032468195.1 Cerberus rynchops
ATCCCGCTCTATTGCCAACAAACATTTTTAACAACAAAAATGCTTTGTTTTGTAGTTGTATATAATTGAGAGCTGACTAAATGAGTGTGTTCTGAAAGTACAGTTTGTGCAGGAAGAAAGCACTTTGTCTGGCTAATTTCCTTTGATTGGTCTTGAGGGGAATCCATTATAAACAGTAGATATTCTTCCTCCAATTTCAATGGAGTATGAGGATTATACTACAAATCTTTTCATTGTAAAACAGCAAGAGCAAACATTTCAAATCCATAGACAACAAAAAGAAGGATCTAAATGAATAACTTATGCAAGAACAGAAAATGTTCTTAGGTTTTCTAACCAACCCCTAAAGAAAATTTGTAAAAAGTGGTGTAGTTCAAGATCCCACTGCTGCATTCTGCTGAGCCCTTCGCTTGAATTTCAGTTCTTTTTAAAGTCAATGACATCAGTTACTGTTGTAATAATAATAATAATCTCAATTTTGTATTGCGTATACAAAATGCACAGCCTGAGAGTTTGCTTCTGTAGCCATTAGTTAAAATCAGAAAACTGGAACAACCCTAGTTCATACAATCTCTGTGTAGGCCAACAAAAAGGGTGCTTGAAATGACTGAACTGCATGAATGTTTAACTTTAAATGTATCTTTCTTTTAAACAGCCAATAATGGTTGATATCCTACTTAACTAAATGTTCCCATTTAAATTGCTACCTGGGTTTCTGTTAACATATATTACATAATACAGAACTCTGCAGTTTTTCATTTGAGGTACTATTGTATTATATCAATTAAAGTTTATATTTTTAATAGATTCCCATAATATCTGCCGAACATCTGACTAGCCACAAGTATGTTACACAGATGTAGACACTTAATCATCAAACAGTAAGTATCTCAAGTGCATATTATTGTCCTTTGATACTTTCAAGAGGATTTGCATTCCATTATCCTTGTATATAATTGTTGGTGATTGTGTATGTACCTTTGTGTTTCTGTAATTGGATGCCTGTTGTATTAAATGTTTTTAAATTTATCTTTTATATTTTCTGTATAAAAGAAGACTTAGGTTGAGCTCAGTGATACAAAAACACTTGTAACTAATTATTGTTAACAGTTGGTGTCTCAGAAAGCATAGGAGGTTAAACTGCTGTTCCCTGATGTTGTATTATATGCTTACTCAAACATCAATACATATGCATTCAAGTGATGTAAACAAATATATCTACATATGAGTTTAGCCCTCATTTTTTATGCACAGTTTTATACAAAATGAAGGAAAGATATCCCTGATTGTTCCATGCAGTCTGAAGGAGTACACTAAGGAATTTGCTGACAGAAGAATTTTAAAAGAGTATTAGACAAATCTATTCCTGCTTGTTACAAAAGTCATGTAATTCTCAATAATATTTGCTAGCCAGCAACAGAAAATAGATATTTTATTCATGTCCTGCTTATAATGCAGGAAATAAATTTTTTTTTGATCTGATCAGGAAGGCTTTTTAAAAGTTCTTAAGAACACGCTATCATGTTGTTTAATGTTATTTTTAATTGGCTCAATACCCAATATCCAGACTACATCAATAAGCACTCTGAATGATTTTTTTAAACACTCAATGTAAAATGTTAATGTATGGATAAAGGACATAGCATAATGACCCACCGTTGGTCACCATCTATATATAGTCAGCCATTGGTTCACCTATCCCCATTACATTTTTATAGCAAAATAGAAAATAGAAACTTGAAGTAATGGAATTCAACAATGTTTTGCAATGAGAACATTACGCAGAGGCTGCTGCAGTTAGTCACAAGTAATATAAAGTTCATATCTTCACTGCTAATTTAGTTTTAGCTGGGGGAAATAATCATAAACTCTTCCTATTCAGAAGGATATTTTAGATTGATTTGATTATGTGTCTTGATTTTTAGCAACTACATAAAAAGACTTCTCCAAAATTATTTGAATTCTGCTGTCCCTTCAGGTCTTTCAACATTCCTCCCTGTATTTAATTGAGTCCATCCATCTTGCTTGGTGGCCTTCTTCTTTTTCTTATATCTTTCCCAGTATTCTCAAGGGGACGTGGTCTTCACAAAGGGCTTTTAAATATATGTTTATTTAATAATTGGCTTTCGACTGAATATTTCTGTTAGATTAAATTGTTAATATTTTAATATACTACTTGTTTTAAGATATTTGTTTTTAAAAGTCTCCTTGTTTTTCTAGATCATGATAGAGAAGAGGACAGCGTGGTTGAGTGAAGAATCAGGACAGGTCATTAGCCATAATGTATATACCGTAAAATAACAGCACCCAAATTTCCT
Organism: Cerberus rynchops; assembly: GCA_032468195.1. Taxonomy (NCBI): domain Eukaryota; kingdom Metazoa; phylum Chordata; class Lepidosauria; order Squamata; family Homalopsidae; genus Cerberus; species Cerberus rynchops. The sequence goes on from JANHFJ010007959.1 coordinate 229,770, forward strand.
CAGCAGTAAGACATCCACATATTGCATGTTAACAAGATGAAATGACAACTTGGAAATTCACTGCACACTGTTGCCTATATACTTTGTACATTGAATAGATATTTGTGCTGGGGTGATCATATTGTCTAAAGCAGCCTTCCCTAACTTGGTGCCCTCCAGTTGTGTTGATCTATAAATCTGGATTGCATCCTAGAAGTTGTAGACCCAAGAAAGCTAAAGGGCATCAGGTTGGAGAATGTTAGTCTAAAGACTACAGCATCGTCCATCTTTTCTAGCACACAAGTATGCAATGCATACCCAGCTGACGTATGCATTGGTAGACTCTTTTCCTACATAATCATGTACGTCATTTTGAAAAGACAGACTGTGATGTAGCCATAGATCTATAATGTATTGGTACGTCTGTAGACCAAGATATAATTTTTAAAGTAAGTTTATTATCTCAAGGTTTACAAATAACAAAAGGTGCACCTTGTATTTAAAATTGCCATTATAGAAGAGACCGTGCATGCACACTATAATTTTTTCCTTTTTTGTTTTAAGAGTAATATTTTTAAATGTAATAGATTGTAAGAAGTGGTAAAAGAGGTATCTGACAGAGATGAATGTGCCAAGTAAAACCACAACTTTGTATATTTTTAAAGCACATCAATGGCTTTAAGTACCGTGTTGTTAAAGATTTTCATGAAGTGCCATAGACTGTAATCAAAGTAGAGTATTATTTCTTCAGTGTTACTTTAAGAGCCACATTTTTGCTTGTTTTGCTAGTAGGTAATCAGTCAAAGGGCACCCTTCCGTTTCAAACCAAAGCTGTCTCAGAAATGGCCACCTCAGTTAATAATAGACAGCATATTTTTTTTGTTTTTCTTATTTTTTTAATACAAAAACAAGAGTAGATATATGGGTCATTCCTACACATACTGGATATATAAAGCTATAAATTATTATAAACCATTGTAGTGGTAATAGTTTTGCAAAGTATACTGTATAACAAACAATATTTTAAAAAGGGAAGAGCCATTTCTGAGACAATATTAGAAAAAGTCTAAATAATTTTATTTTGCTTCAATTTTCTAACCTCTGTCAAAAGTCCAAGAGACTCTAAATGCATTGAAGGAGATGGGTTTTGCTTTTCTGATCCAATGTATCACTTCAAAGTCACACACTTAAAAAATATAGTGACTCTAATCATGGGAAAAGCACTGACATCAGATGCCTGATTAAAAAGAAAACCAAAATAATCAACAATCAATGAAAATGTTAATTAGAGTAGGCACTGGGTGGGTTAAATATCGGGTGAGTTTTATATGTGATTTCTTCTGTTGAGATTTAACTGCTTTATAGCCTTAGAAAGCCTTTACAAAATGAAACAAAAAATAGATGTGCATTCAAGTTTTTAAGATGGATTCATCCAAAGGAAATCCTTTGTGTGGTTTGGATGTTGCAGTTAGTAAAGGATATATTTTGCTCTGTTCAGCAAAGCTCAAGGTGGGGGCCAGGTCTCTGGTAGTGTCGCGTAGAATGGGAGAGGTGAGGGTTCGGTTCTAGAATTCTCCATACTTCCAAGTTTACTTGCAAGTTTTTATGCTTGAGAGATGCTTTCTAGTTTAAAAAAAAAAGAATGATGTGTTGATTTTACTGATTGTACTGTACATCTATTAAAGCCTTAGATTATTACATTACGGGTTAAAACCCATACCAATGTAATTTCAATCGTGTTAAGAAAGTATAGGTGACTTCACATGTTATTGTAGTTTACTTACATTTAGAGAATATGACTTATTTTTCCTTGTTAAAATGGTAGTTTTTATTTCGTACATTTATTAGATCATTTTCATTTTCTATTACCAGATGAATGCCATTTAAGTTTATAGAATTTTGTTTTATTAGATTTTACTGATGAATTTTTTTCAAAATATGAAAAAAAATTAAAAATATTTTTTCTTCATAGCATATGCAGTTTTGAATTTACATGTAGTGTCATGAATATTCGTATTCTTGTTAACTAAATGATTTATATTTTACTGATTTAATATTACAATGTAAGAATATCAGTCATTGTTAGTTCTTGTCTAGTTTTCATTAAAAGAACAAAGATCTTTTATATGGATATCTTATATAATCATTGTTAAGTAAGAAGTTAAGTTGTTGCTATTGAAATGATCCTGGCAGACAACTGAGTAATATTTTGATGATTTATTTTGTTTGTAATTAATTATAAAAGAAAAAATCTAGTTCTTAGATATTAGAATAAAATTTATTTTCTACTGTATCCATTTCAAATGTTAAAATATTGTTTAAATATTTTTTGAAATCCCTGAATATCAGGCCTTCTTATAAATAAGCTGCATAATCAGTAGATCAAGGGACTTTTTTTGTTGATAATCCAAATACTCAAAGAGTTTACGTATAACAAGAATTATAATAAGTGTGAGTGCTTGTGCATACTCTTGAGAGATGATTATGCTGCAATTTAGCATGTGGGAAAGTATAGAGAGAAGGTTGACCTTTTGCACTTCTGTATATAGTCAAATAAAAAAAAAATAAAGAGAGAAACCTGTATAATAGTAAGATCTTATTTTGAATAAAAATGTCTATAAATACAAGGAGTTTTGTTAAGGCTTATAAAAATGACAGGCTGAACAAAATTGCTTGCAAAAAAAGTGGCACAGAACTAGCACTCCATTCCCCTTTGAAAAAGTGGCTTTGCTTTATGTGAACAGCTTCTAGTTTGCCAGGATACTTTCAGCTGGAAAGATTGGCCATCCTTCTCATGACTAACAAAAGCTGCACTGGTCTAAATCTGCCTGAAGATAATTTCTGATGAGACAAGAAAAATAAAAATTATTTTTTTAAAAATGAAATTTCAGAAAAACAGGTACTTCCAACCATTAAAGGTAAATCATGGATTTAATATGTCTTACATTACTCAAAACAACTACTGCATGTTTCAAGTATCAAGGAGAGAGAGAAAGAAAAAAGAGAATATAAATAGATATAAAATATATATTCTATTCAAACCAGTTTCTGAAAAATTTCAGTAGTTTTATTATTCACACACTAGCGCAAACACACACATACACAGAGAAAGCGATATTGACTTTCACATGCACACTAAAGAAGTTTAAAAATGTCAACAGGCAAACCAAAACAAAACCATCATAGCTGTAGTTGTTATGTAATTATTTTTATTGCTGTAGTGATCCGGTTCTTTTAGCAGGTGAAAAAAAAAACCCTTTCAAATTTTACCATTTTTAACCTAAAGCACTTGACAAACCATGTACTACATGAAGCCAAAGTGAGGGGGGAGGGAACCAATAATTGGATCTATTCTGTCTCATAATTCATATTGATGAATTAGTACATGTTGCACTTCCTTGCAACCCTATAACTTTCATCTGCTGAAAGGACAGGTGTGCTTGGTTTTTACTATTATGTAATCACAGACTTAAATTTGCTTGGTAGTTGCTCCTACTTATGTACTCTGTCCTGGGCTGCAATTTGTTTTTATGCTTATTTTATTATTACTGCTATAGCTGTATGAAAAAAAAATAAAGTTAAATTGCCCTAATAAAATTTCTTTTAATTATCTTTTTTTCTGTTTTCAAGTTTGGGAGAGAAGATGGTTTCTTTGTTGTCATTTTCATTTGTGGTTGGGACAAGGGAGGGCACCATCTCTACTGGTACACCTCACTGTGTAAAGGCTGACATCTAGTTTACGGGATAGGCTTCTACAAAAATGATGCTAATACTCACAAAGTGAAGACCCACACGTGTCTCAATTACTCACTAGTCAATTGTTTCCCTCTGAATAGGACTGAGTTCACTTGGAAGTGATCCATGTTGCATTACCTATCTGTGAGCCCAAGTCTATTGACTGAGCTTAAGATAAATCTACAGAGGTGATACAGGAGCTCTAGTGAATTTATGAACTCATGAATGTTCATAAAATAGTTGCCATAAAATTATGATCTCTTACTTCTAATGAACTTCAAACTTAGATGATTAAGTGAATTATTTATTATTAGGCAACATCTGATCTATTAGATCATTGGTTCAGAGAGATTTCCTTACCCTTACAGAGAAACACAGTGACCATAAGTGGACAAAAAACACAGGGAGCAGGAGTGATTTTAGCTTTCTTGACAATTCCCCATTGGCTTTCCTTGTAGGAGAGTGATGGAAATTATGATCATGTGACCACAACTTTGCCAAATTTCAAACCACAAGAGTTTTGAGTCCTGGATTTTGGATTTATTTTATAAGTTATGTCATCTGAAGTACATAGATTCAAAAATTGTTACCCTATGAACCTTGAGCCATAAGATGGGAAAACAGAGGAGAGATAATGCACTATTCCATCCACTTGAAGGTTGAAAACAGTTTTAGTACTACATAAGTTATTTTATGCCTGTGGTGCTTCATCAGAGATAAAATGCTGGGAAAAAAGAAAGAAGTTTGATGCAAACGGCTACTTCAAGTTTTAAACAGCCTTTAAGTTTTCAACAATTTCTTTTTATGAGAAGATTTCAAACTACATTGATTCATCTCTATTTCTTCCTGTTATCTGCTTCTGGTGAATGATAGAATAAATACCACTTTTCTTGGGTAAAAAGGACTAAGTGGGATCCAACGCTAGCAAGTATAAAACCCATTTGCTCAATAGAACATTGTATTTGTTTTGCTCTCTAGTCGTCCATGAAACCTCAAACCCCTATAGAGTCATCAATAGATTTTGATGTTGCTCAAAAGCAACAGATGGAGTGAATCCTTTCTGGTTCTACTGGAAAAGGTTAATGCTGCTTCTTTATGTATCCTGTATATAAGTTAACCCATAGTTATATTTTCATAGCAGATACAGGTGAACTATTACATAAGTACAAATAGTCCTCAATTTACAACTACAATTGGCCCTCAAATTTCCATTGCTAAGCGAGACAGTTTTAAAGTGAGTTTTGCCCAAACTTACATTTCTACACTCCTTAAATTAATCACTGCAGGTGCTAAGTTAGTAACATTATTGCAAAGTGAATGTGGCTTCTTCCCCCTTGACTTTGCCTGCCATAAGTTGCAAAAAGTGATCACATGGCCCTGGGACACTGTAACCACCATAAATATGAGCTAATTGCCAAATATCCGAATTTTGATCATGTGATGAGTATGCTGCAATCATACAAGTCATAAGTGTGAAAAATGATTGTAAGTAACTATTTTCAGTGCTGTTGTAATTGTGAATGGTCACTAAATGAAAACTAATAAGTTGAGGATTACCTGTACAGGTGGTCCTCGACTTAATGACCATAATTGAGCCCAACATTTCTGTTGTCAAGTGAGGCATTTGTTAAGTGAGTTTTGCACCTTTCTTGCCACAGTTGTTAAGTGAATCACTGCCGTTCATAAGTTAGTAACATGGTTGTTAATCTAGTGTCCTCATTGATTTTGCTTGTCAAAAGGTCGCAAAAGGTGATCACATGACCTTGGGACCCAGCAATGCCGATAAGTACCCTGTTTCTCCAAAAAGATGACCCACCTTGAAAAGAAGCCCTATCATGTTTTTGAGCGTATATGATCAAATTAAGCCCTACCTACAAAATTATCCCTAATTAAGACCCTGCCCTGGGGTGCAGGGGGTGGGGCAAGGCACATAGGTAAAAAATAAGCTAGGGCAAGGATGTGGGGGTGGAGCTGCCCTACTTACCAGGCCTACTTGCCACACCCCAACGTCTGCCTTGCCTTCTTCTGTGGCCACTTCTGCAGCCACTTGCACGCATCGCCCCAGCCTCCATTTCATCTTCAGATGCCTTCCAGAAAGCCCTCTGCAGCTGATAATAGAGCTGAGTCGATCCGAAGCTCTGTTATTGGCTGAAGAAGGCTTTCTGGAAGGCATGTGAACACGAAACAGGCCAGGGCGATGCGTGTGAGTGGTGGCAGAAGAAGTGGGCCAACAGCGGGCTCCTGCTTGGCAGGGCTCTGGGTGTCACTGCTGCAAGATGAGTCAATAATTGGAACCCTCCAAAAAAAGGCCTAGCCATTTGGGGGCGGGGTGTCAAAAGAAAATAAGACCCAACTCCTTTTTGGAGAAACACGGGTATGAATCAGTTGCTGGGTATTTGAATTTTGATCACATGATCATGGGGATGCAGCAATGGTCATAACTCTGAAAAAATGGTCATAAATCACTTTTTTCAATGCTGTTGTAACTTTGAATGGTCATGAAATGAATTGTTCTAAGTCTAGGACTACCTGTATATCCTTTTTCCTGTTGCCACCTGATAGTTACCAGGTATGTTTACACGTAACCACTGCACCACTGCTTTGGTAACAACTATATCTGTTTGTGTACACACACACACACAACACACACAAAATGTTAAATAACAAATATGGGAATCAGTCCCTACACCTCTTCATATATTACTTTTTCTACTTTTCACCTTTTTGTTGTTGACATTATTCTGAACTTGGACTTCCTGTTACGAGTTTGATTTTCCTTCATAAACAGATGGTTCTTACTTAATATCCACTCTTCTAGCAACTGTTTAAAGTTACAATGGTGCTGAACCATGGACACTTACGATGGCTCCTCGGTCATTGTAGCTGTCACAGCATGCCTGCAGTCCTGTGATCATAATTCAAGTGCTTGGCAACTGGCTCACTATTATGACACCATGGTGCCTTACAGTCATTTAATAGCTATTTGCAACCTTCACAGCTGGCTTCCCACAAGCAAAGACAATGGGAAGCTTATAAGAGGTCTCAAATGCTAATGATGCAACCACAAGGCATTCTGGGATTTGCCTAACAATGGCACCTGGGACTGGCGGAACTGCTGCTATAAGTTGGCATAATCACATCACATTTTACATTGGAGTCACCAATCCAGTAAGTATGGCCTACCTGTATTTGTTTCTCAAGGCAGTCATTTCTATAGTACTAAACAAACTCAATTTTCAGACTAATTACTCACTTTTGTATTCATTCACATCGTTTATTCTTGATGCTTCCTCTTCTTTTATGAGGCACAAATAATAGCTTTCCCATTCTTACTTGATTCAAATTTTCTGCTGCCATTTTTTATATTGATAAAGTAGGCAGGAAAATGCTGTTAATCTGCAGCCATTTTCACATGTTTCTGGGATACTAATATTTGTTTTAATTCTAATCCTCAACATTTCACTAACCTACAGATCTAGAATACTCCTGCCTATGTTACCTGACTTCACTTCCATCTTAACTTTCCTTAATTTTAATTCTGTTTAATCATGGAGGCTCGTCTTCATCTAGCTTGATAAATCCTGTTAAAAAGCTAAAATCCCAAAGAAAATGACAAATCACTTCCTTGCCAAGGTGGAAGCAGCCTTTAAGTCCTTAGAAGTTGAGATTGGCTTGAAGATTTTACCCTAAATTAAGATAAAACAAAAGATGTCCATCTTTCATTGAGCTCATAGTGCTATGAGTCACGTGTGAGTGACAATATCCAAATAGTGTATTAATAAATTGTGTTACTTTATTGAGCTTTATAATTTATGTCTCCTTTAAATATAAAAGTAATCTGGCTTTAAAACCAGAATGGCAAGCCATGAAACCAACTTGTACAAATTCTCCTGAAGTAGAAACTGGTTCTCATTCTCGAAAAGATTTGGCTTTTTCAATTGACCCTAAGACATGTTCAATTGTGAGTCTATTTGGGGATTTCTGTTTTGCATTTTTGTTTTCCTCTGATGTGAGTGATTTATATTTTTCTTAGTATTGGCTATATTTACGTCTGTTTTAAATTGTTTCCTATCTTTGTATAGCATCATATATTACTTCAGCAATTGAGGCAGCTGATAAACAAACAATACACTATAAACAATTTATTCTTGTTCCCATAATAACACAATCGTGTGCTAACATTATTTATTTCTGCAACTCTATCCATTTATATCAGGACTGGGACTTCAAAACAGACTGAGAAGCATGCTCTACTGGGCATAGTATTGTATTGTTAGGAATATAACATAATGTCTGAATAAACACATGGAAGATTATGTTCTGTTAGAGCAATAAACAAACAAATATTTCTCCTTAAAAACAATTACCATTTTTGTTTAGTTTAGTCATCAACTATTATCATTGCCCAGAATCTGTTCTAACAGATTTTTTAGAAAAGAGCTTAAAGTTACCTATTACTGTTATGTTCTACTCTAATCATAAAAATGTAGCGGTACTCCCGTAAGGGCCGCTAGAGTCCTGGTTCTCTTGGACCTCTTGGTATGGCTGCCGGCCATACTGGTCCCTTGCTTGGGCATCTCTACTGGCCTGCATTGTCATGTAGTGGAGTGGTGGTCAGTCTCCTCTCAGCAGGAGGTCACATGGTGAGGTGATGGTCAGTCTTTTCCCAGCAGGCGGGTCACGTGATGAGATGATATTCAGGTGGGTGGGTGGCCTTTCTCCCCTTTCCCTGTCTCTCTCTTGAGCTGCCTGCTGGGCTCTCCTTCCATCTTCTCCATTCCTTCATGGATTTTTCTGCTTGCCCCACAGAAGCCTCTTCTATCCTCCCTATTGCCTTCACTCCCTCTCCCTTTCCCCAGGCCTCCTTTTCCCCAGGCATCCCTTCCTAACCTTGCCTTCTGGCTTTTTCCACAGAACCTCTCTTTCTTCCTCTCACACTCCCCCCCTCTCCTCCTTCCCACCAAAACTTCCTTTTATTCCCTTCTCCTCCCACTATATACGTATAAAAATATTAAGATAACTACTAGTAAATGGGTACATCAAGAAAAATTACAATAGAACTCTTTCCAGATAAAGCCTTTTTTAATATACATACATACATACATATATTCGTAGATTTTCACGGGTGCAGGTATGCAGGTCTAAGTCTGTTCGGATCTTTTCCCGTGTAAGTTTGAGAATATCTTCGCAACGTTTCGGCGAGATCCCACTCGCCATCTTCAGGCTGGTGCCTTCTGCTTCAAGTCAGGGCAAGAAGTGTGTGA
>JANHFJ010007960.1:12517-26785 GCA_032468195.1 Cerberus rynchops
GTCAAAAGAATATTAATAAATTGGTGAGATATGAATATATATTAAGATAAATAAAATGATAATCTATAATATAATTATAAGTGAAGACTATGAAAGAATGGCACAAAAAATTTTTTTTGTAACCAACAGACACCTGTAAGGATAGAATTGGATGATGTTTTTTAGGCTTATATGTTTTTATGTTTTGTATGTTTTTTGTATGTTTGTTTAAAAAATTAAAAGAACTTTTTTAAAAAATCACAACAACAATAACAACAATGGCAACAATAACTACTTCCTAATCACTTAAGCATTTATATGCTTAATTATTAGTACACAGTATTCTGTGAATTGGTAGGAGAGAATATCACCCTTACCTTCTTGCTGAATACCAGAAATTCCAAGCTCAGCTGTCTCTTTGCTCTCTGGAAAATAGCCCCTCCCTCCTGTGACATTAGACTACATTCCACTACAATTACAGATGTTTCATGAATCCTATAATTCACCATCACTAAGGTAGTCAGTCTGCAAGATAAGATTCTTCCCATGCAAGAGGACCCCTCCCCCCTTAGGGCTTCAGTGAGCAACCTGGTTTATAATGGCAAAGATGATAGATCAGATATCATAGTCCCAAAATGCTTAGAGATTTATATGCCAAGAGCAAAACTTGTATATAACTTGCTGGCTAATTGGTAACCAGTGCAGTTACATCATAATGGTAGACTATGTGATTTAAAGTTAAACTTACTTTTGAGCTCAATGTTTATGAAACTATATTCTCACTTCCTAGCCCTATAAAGATTATGCCACTAAAAAATAGATCATAACTCTTATGCTGCTTCACTCCCCCCCCCCCCGTTACAACTTAGCAGAAATCAATATTAGCAGAGTTAATACAGGGCATTCGTGTGTTTCAATACGGTCTTTATGAAATGTAGGAAATTTCATCTTCTTAGCTGCATCACCTTTTGAACTATTTTTGTGAATATCAGAATAAAGAGTAATTGGTGAGTTGATATCAGAAGTCTAAAAAAGGGAGTGCATCTGTAGTCCAAATGTAATGATTTTGAGTTATGCTGTTAGCATAAGCAGCATACTTTTCAATAGTTTAATGAGAAAAGTATATGTGACTTAGAATGATTAGATAGTATCTGGTGTATATCCATCAAAGGCATTCCTAAAGAAGATCAATTTCCACTGTACTAGAAGGGTGTAGAATATATAGGGAGAACAAAATATTTCCAGATCAGCAATGATTTCAGTATCAATTGAATCATAGCAGTGGTGGAATTCAAATTTTTTTACTACCAGTTTGTGGGTGTGGGTATGGATTGATGGGAGTGGCTGTGGGGTATCGTGTGACTGGGTGGGCAGTTTCTGTAAGCAGGGCAATAAAGATTAGGCTAGAAACAACACCACAATGGTTTTTTTCCTGCCTTCCTTACAGGATTAACCCTGTAAAGTGGGGAAAAAAACAAAAGGAGATTTCTTCTAATAACCGGTTCTCGGAACTGCTTAGAAAATTTACTACTGGGTCTAGCGAACCTGCTAGAATCCGCTGAATTTCACCTCTGAATCATAGGCCTTAAAATAATGGTTAGGGAGCTGCAGCCAACATTCCCGGGAAGCCAACACTGTCCCTTACAATTGTCCATTTTTCATTCCAGGAGGTTTGGGTGCATGAATTGCTGTTTGATACAGGGTTTAGGATATGTCTCATTAGAAAATAAATTCTGAGGAAAAAAACAAAGCCAAAACAATTTAATAAAAAACTTGATTATCAGATTCCCCTTTGTCTGTAGTTATTTTATTTGGTACGTCACCTCACATCATGCTTGCTTTTTCATTATTTCCTTCCTTTTAATGCCTTTAAGCTTTATAAGTATAAACTAAAGCATTCCCCCAAAGTTAGAAACTCAAACTATGCCTTTCCTTTTCAGAAACACCCACAAGCTAATCTGGTGGGTTTCCTTAAACCATGAAATCTATCAAATGTGAAAGCTTCAAAGCGTTGTTTATGTGCTTCATATCTGCAAGCCACAAAAACATAACCTGTGGATCAGGCCTTGTACCCATGACCCACTGACTTCTTGACATCTTGAGGTTATGCATCCCAAGCATGTATAAGCAGGAAACGCCAAACTTCTTTCAGCCACATCCTGGTGTGACTGCAGTGTAAATTAGAGCTGTGTGAAAACCCTGGGAAAAAAATATTTTGGCATGGATGCCTAGCTTTCTTTTCCTTTCTTTCTCTGTCCCCTTTTCACCAAGTATGTGGAGTAAGAATTGTTCTAATTAATCTACAGAATTGTTAAATACTATTTGTTATTTTTTTAAAAAGATTTAAAAACATATCTGAGTAGTGGGACTGAAAACATTTCATCTGGACAATCAGACTCTACTTGCAAATGTAAATGAGACGTATCAAAGAGATATGAATGCTTCTGAAATAAAACAGGGAAAATCAACACTTTGGCCACAGATTGTGTTTGCTTGTTACTATTGAGACTCAGAGTTCACTGTTTCCACTTGTAAAATAAATAAGTTCTCCTTCTCCTTCTATAAATTTTGCAAAAAAATGAAGCTTACTGAGCTAAAACAGCTTTTACAATTGTTTTATGTGGAATCAGTGGCAGATAAAAAAAGTGCACCATGGGGGAAAAGATTAAATAATATTAGAGAGGTCTGTTCTGTTGTTATAATAAGCATTTAAAAGATGTTGTTTGATATGATAGTACTTTCAAGTAACAGGATTGAAGTCCTTTGCAGATCATTTTTAAAAGACAAGGTTCATTGTGTTCCAAAGACAACGAATATACCATGTTAAATGGAGGAAATTGGAAACTGGATTCTGTATACATAGGTTGCATTAAGTCCTAGTAGGACATTAGTCTCATTTACAACTGCAATTAGAAACAGGTTGTAAATTTAAAAAAAATCATATGACCACACCTGAGTTATGATGGCTATTCGCCAGTTCTGATTGTGGTTATTAAGCAAATCATAATAGATTGTTAAGATCAATGTCATGTGACCACAACTTGCAACTTCCTTCCACATTCCCCATCGAGTGCATTTGTTGGAAGCAGGCTGTGAAGGTTGAAAATAAAGGGCAATCACACGAATGCTGTGCTCATCATAAATGCATGTCAGTTGCCAACTACCCATAATCACATCACCATTGGGACAATGCAATGGCCACAACTTCAAGGACTATCCCTAAGTCTCAGTATTCATGCTGTTGTAACTTTGATTGGTAGCTGAACAAGTGGTGGCTGATTGCCTGTACTTTGAAAAGTTATGGAGTAACTGTAATCATAATCCACTGTCCTGTCCTTGACCAAGCGCACACAAATACATGAAGGAGCTGTTTTGCTCTCTTTATTAAATGAGGCTTGCAAACACATGCACTTGCGGTATAGAGACAAGTTTCCCACCAAATTTCAGCAAGTCTGAACTGTTTCAAATCAAAGTGGTAGGCAAGAAAGTAGTGTGGTGGAGTCTGAGGAACAGAGATTGTAACAAATTCATCAACTGGTACAGGTTCACAAATTAAGGCACAGATCCTGGGAGCTAACAGGCATTTGTCCTCAATGGAAAGCTTGTGCTTGCCACTTCACTTTAGTAGCAGTAGTCCCAGTGTAGGTAATTTAGTAGGGCTGATGTTGTGATGTACTCCACCACCCCTTTCCTCAGAACTCATAGGATCAACTCATTCCAGAAAACCTCACAACATGAAGCTTCAATCATTTCTGGATTGGGTTGGTTAATATTGATGGAGTTGTTTTTAATGGGTTGGGTTGAGTTTTCAGCCTTTAGCAACTTGTTGCTAAATTGTTCTTTTTACACATTATATATTGCCTAACATTAAATGTTTCAATAACTCTCTCAAGACCTATCCAGATCCTTAAGTGGATCTCAGCAACTTTATCTTCCAGATGCCTAGGAAATTCTTCATAGTGACTCCTTAGATATTCCTTTTCCCTGTCCTTCTCTAAGAGTCTGGACCACTTTAAAAAGGGGGCTACTGGATGGCAATATGCTGATCAGAAAACAAAGTTTTACCATCCTTATCACCATAATGCATCTCCAATTTCCGCATATTCCATTAGATTTATTAGTCACTGTATGCCAGTTACTCTCTAATGTTTCATTTCATTTCCCAGGTTTCATGGGAAACCAACACATCCCCCCCCCACTTGGCAAACTGGAAGCCAAGTAGTTCCATTAAATTACTCATTAATTCAGACCATCCTCCCCTTTCTATCCTTCCAATTTTAGTTTACTTTATTGTCATTGCACTGCTTACAACAAAATTAAATGCTATCTTCAATGTACATTATAACCACAAAATAAAACACAGACGCACATCCTTCACATTCTATACAATTGAAACCCCCTGATATTGCATTAATTATTGCACTATACAGTAGAGTTCAATATAGTTATTGCTCTGGGATAGAAGCTGTTTTTCAGCCTATTTGTTTTTCTTTTTATTGTCCTGTACTGTCTGCCAGATGACAAAAGTTCAAAAAAAGGTGCCCAGGACCAGATGGATCTTTAAGGATGTTTTGAACTTTCTTAAGACAGTGGAGCTATAAAGCTCTTCCAAAGAGGAGAGAGGCAACCAATTGCCACTGTGCAATTGGCAAGCCATACACAGGTGCAGTAAGTTAAAATACTCTCTATGGTGCAGTGGTAGAAGTTCACCAACAGTTTTTCATTTAGTCATTTCCTAAGAAATCTCAGGTAGTATAATCTCTGCTGGGCCCTTTTGACCACTGGTCAAAAGGACCCAGCAGAGATTATACTACCTGAGATTTCTTAGGAAATGTGAGCACCCCACGTCAGGAGTGAAATGTGAGCACCCCAAGTCAGGTCCTCTTTTATGATAACACCCAGAAACTTAAAACTGGCCACTTGCTCCATTTGGTCTCCATTGATAAGCAAGGGCTGGATGTCTGATCTATTCCTTCTATAGTCCATTACAAGCTCCTTGATCTTATTGGTGTTAAGGACCAAGTTATTGTCGCCACACCACGAAAGCAACTGGTCCACCTCATCTTGATAGGCTGACTCATCCCCTCTGGATATGAGTCCCACCACTGTTGTATGATTTTCAAACTTAATAATAGTATTACTGATATGAGTGGGAATGCAGTCATGCACATAAAGAGTATAGCATAAGGGACTCAACATGGAACCCTGTGGTGTACCAGTGTTAAGAGTAAGGGTTGAAGAGATAGTCTGATACCCTTTGAGAGCGGCCAGGCAGGAAATCCATAATCCAAAGGCAGATTGAATAAGAAGCCCAAAATCCATAAGTTTAGACACTAGTCTATGTGGAAGAATTATGTTAAATGAAGAGCTAAAATCTACAAAAAGCATCCTTACATAGCCCCCCCTCGCTGTTTCAAATGAGTCAGAGCAGGGTGAAGAGTAATGGCTATAGCATCCTCTGTAGATCTGTTTATTCTGTATACAAACTGGTGTTTATCAAATGTATGCAGAAGACCAGAAATGATGTGCTGGCTGACCAGTTTCTCAAAGCACTTCATGATGATAGGAGTGAGTGCCACCAGTCTGTAATCATTGAGGTTATTGATAGGGAATTTCTTTGGCAGCAGAACAATGGTGGAAGCCTTCAAACATGATGGAATAGTGGACTGTGATAAAGACCGATGGAAGATCCTGGTAAAGACTCCAGGCAACTGATTAGCAGTCTTTAAGCACTCGGCCAGAGATACAGTCAGGACCAGCAGCCTTTCTAGGGTCCACAGCCCTCAAAATACTCATTACCTCCTGTTCCTCCACAATGAGATGGGGCTATAATGGGCTGGTGGCTATATTTTAGCTGTCTCTGATGTCTCCATTTCAAAGAGAGCAAAGAAATGATTCAGCTCCTCTGCCAATGAAGCATCCCCCTCAGTAGGGATGACATTGGTTGGTTGATGGTTGTTGATTTGTTGAATCCCCCCCCATACCTGCCTCATGTTATTACTATAAAAATTATCCTAATGAAAATCATTAGTTCAATGGGAAGGATTAATCAGATCTCACCCCTTTATTTAGTCTAAGTCATGGGGAAGACAATCAAACAACCTATGAAATTCAAGGAGAATTCATACCCATAGAAGATATAGTTAATTCATGAAAATATTTTTCTTAGCCTTTATTTTGTATCAGCTTCCCTTGGAAAAACCCTTGCTGCTTTCTTAGTTCCGACTGACAAAGAACATGCTGAGATGCAAAAAATAAAAAATAAAAATTGGTACATTTTTAAATGGCAGTATAAGGGCAGCAGCTGCAGTAAGTAATGAAAAATTTTATCTTGTGAAATGTGAATCCCTTTGTTGTTTGAACCTGATACCAGTGATAGAGGAACATTTATCAGCTTGGTTTAGATTCAGCTCAATATTAATGACATTTTTTCAGGAAGCATGTAGTGAGGGGAGAAGAAAAAGGAACGTCACACAATTCCTATGGTGAGTTGAGTAGCAAAAACAAAGCAGAAGAGAATCAAGTAGCACCAGAGGACCATAGCAAGTCTTAAAACACAGAACATAGAAAAATAGGGTAGGAAGGGACCTTGGAGGTCTTCCAGTCCAACCACCTGCACAAGCAACAGACCCTATACCATTCCAAATGGCTGTCTTGAAGGACTTGAAAAAAATAGGAAAGGTTCTCTATTGTAGATGGATTTACTCTACTTCTGGAAACAGCATCAATCTGGTTAGTGAGAGCATCAGCACAGCTTAAAAACAGGAAGGGTTCATTCCCATGAATCCAAAAATTGCTTGCAAAAGTTACAGCACAAGTCAAATGCTTTTCCGTGGGATTCATTTCTGAGATTAAATCCCATTAATTTACTCATGATTTACTTGTGATTGAACAGTATTGTGCTGTTAACTGTTTTTATTGTGGATAAATTATGCATTTGTACCTCTTATTCTTTGGAATCATCAAACCTACTAAAATATAAGATGTTGACTTATTTTAACTTAAATCAAAATATTTTTTTATAAAAATGATGAGCAGAGAGAATGAATGTTAGTCTCATCTCTGAACTGAAGATTAGAAGACTGCTCCACTGTGAAATGCAGAAAACAAGATCAGAAATTTGACAAGTTCCATATGTCATTTTAAATAACTCTACCTCCAGGAAAGATCTGCTTCTCTTCGACTAGGGAAGCAGACAGCTTTAATTTTCTTAATCTCTTGCATGAATTCCTGTCCAAGCACTAAAAGCTACAAAATGGCAAAGACTGAAAAGCCCAGGGGGTTGGCAATATGATATGGGGTCTTTCAGCCCTAGGTCACTGGTTTGAATTTGCTCTAGGTTGATATGGCAACCAAAATTCTTACCATATGACGGTTGGATATAGCCTTAGGTCTATTAATGAGCTGAGGGGGTCTACATGCAAGCTTCCCAGATGGCCTTGTTGACATCTTGAATGACCTTCTCACCTTAACCCTTGGATATAATCCATCCAGGTCATTGCTAAGGTGTATTGATTGGGCAATGTTGGTCAGATCATATTATATTTGTCTGGGTTGTCTCTGTGTGCTGCCTGTCAACATACATGTGGTACATGTGGTGCTCAGTGTCTGAGAGCCCTAAGAGCAACCTTAAGACTGCATCATTTATGGAACACATGAATGACCACAAGGATATTCCACCTCCCAAATACCCCATAATTTTCAATACATGCTTTTGAAAACATATTCCTTGTGGATTAAAGGCTTAAAATTTAAGCATTGCCAAGACAAGCTATCCAGCAGAATTATAAATAACATACAAATAGCTTTCTCTATAATTACAGTGGTCAATTATGCTAACAACAGCAGATAGACTTTTTTTCTGCAAAGGAATACTCAGTTGGTGAGGCTCTTCATTGCCATTGGTGGGAAAGGGGGGGAGCAGTGAGGCAAAACAATGGAATTCAGAAAGATCTGCCAAATAATGCATTAAACATTGCCAAAATTAATGATGAGCAATGCCAAACCATTCCCTAACCTATTTTTTTTTGAATATTTGAAATAATCTGATTTACTATAATACAATCTCACTTAAAAATAAAAGTTCTATAAAGCTATCAAATATCATCTCCACAAATTTTTAAAAAGGTGTTTAAAATGTTTAATAGAGAAAACTTTTAAGAAATAATTTTTATAATATATCATGCTACATGGTAACATTTAGTTGACATTGGCTGATTTTGAAAAGCTAAGCAGACCCAGACCTGGTTAGTACTTCCACAGTGGACTAGCAGTGGCTATCCCAAAAATATAGACTAAATGGGGAAAAAAAGTCCTGGAAAAAGGCGATGGTATGAAAATTATATGGACCTATCCAGGAAATAATCAGGAGTTTGGCTTGTAGGGGACTTTGGTCTGGTCTTCTTTTTTTCTTTTGAGGACAAAATAGAAAACAACAATAATTTTTCAGATAGCGCTGGGAAATTTTCATTCTTTACCATAACTCATAGGAATCTTTTGGGGGTAAAACCACTCACATACAAAATGAGGTATGAGTATGCTGATTGCAGCTAATTCTCCTGTCTCCTTTTTATCAAACTGCAGGTGGAAAATTTGAGCCGATGCTGGTTTGGAGTCATCTCAATGCCCTTCAGATATGGCCATGATGTCTGTAAATCCTGATAGATGTAAGCCAATACATGTACACAGCCCTAAATCAGAGAAGAGTTCTCCAAACAGCTGTTTGAAGAACCTGGGGTAATTCCAAAATTAATCTGACCTTGGGGAAAAACCTTGCTGAAAACCAGCTAACAGTCATTTCTAAGAAATACTTTTTTTTTACTATTATTTTAATTTCACTGATACGATCATGCTGAGGTTTTTTTTTTTTCATGAGTTGAAATATTTTCCCTCATATTGCAGAACCAAGCATGTAGCAGTAATTTCCCCACCCCTGCCCCACTGGAAGAGGAAGTGAGAGATTTGTTTTTCAAGAAGTAAATTGCTTAAAAACAGAAGGGAAATCCCAAAGGTTTCGATTCTTGAACCAAGTAGGGGAAACTGATAACTTCTTTTAAGAATAAGGTTTTTCCCATCCCTTATTTTTTAGACTAATTGGACAGTCAATAATACGTATTAACATGATTTCTTCTGGTACGTTTTATTTTACTCATAGATTGAAGCAAACCGGATTCCCAACTAGGCAGAATAATTCCTTTTATTTTATATAGTTATCAAATAAAATAATAAGGAACGGAGTAGGATGGAAGGCTTTTTCATAATTGTTTCGTTGACATAAACTCATTCCATCTTTCTGAAAAACCCAAGCAGACTCTCCTGTTTGCTCAGAATTGTAAACTGTTGTCTGTCAACCCCCACCTCCCCCCAGATAATTGACCAGTCTGATCTTCCTTGAGCAAGTTTGCTTAGAAAACCAAAACTGTGAGTCAGAATATATTTAAATAGCCAGTAATAATATGCTTGGACCACCAGTTATGACACAACATGAAGTTTTTTTAAGGGGTTCTAACTTTTCTCATTCTGAGAAATTCTTTCTTTTCTTTTTAGCTCTTAAACAAAAAAGAAAAGAAAGGAAACCCATGTTGCAGAGATATCAGAGAGAAGTTATGGTATATGGCTCAAGTTCCTAAAGACCTACCAATCTCCAGAAGCTGCTAGGGGAAGGAACGGTTGGTAGGGAGTGATTTTTACATCGCAAATAATGTCAAATATGTCAGATATTTGGTTTCTGCCATATGAAACTAACGGATAATAAGAGCTATTCTTTCTGATGGCTTGCTTGCTATCTAGGACAGCACTATCACGACATAAACAATGGTGTGCCTGGAAAACCAGCCCAACATTGCTAAGCAAAATTTAGTTCTATATAAAACTTGAAAAAAATCTTCCTTTGCCATCATTGCTAAAATGGAAGCATGGCCATCACAATCTGCTCTGTTCTTTGTGAATACAGCAGCAGCAGATTCAGCTGGTATTCAGCTTTTCAATAGGCAGAACTGTCTTTAGTTTTTGAATGCATACAAGTTCATTTCTTCTACAATCATCCCAAATATCCCAGCCCAATTTCAACATGATTATATGTCTGACTGATGTTCTGCTTTCAAAAAGGATGCAGTGCAATCAATCCCACTACTTATAAAAACAAACAAACATGAATACAGAAAATGTGTCATGGTATGGTGAACTGTCTAGAAGGAATGAAAGAAACCACATGTTTTGGAAATCATTAACATGCCAAAAGCTAACAGCAATTTGGATTAAAGGTATCTAACACAATAAAACACAAAATCTCACAGCTAGGTTTCTAGCTAGTTATAAAGAAGACACATTAAAGTTGTGGGAATATAGTGATTCCTTGCTTATTTGGTCCAATTTTGGATGTGTTGGCTCTAACTACAACTAAAGAGGCAACTCAAATGAAAGACATAAATACAACAAATAATTACTGCATCCTACTTGCCTAATATTGGATCAATTCTCAGGATAATAATAGCTTGCTGAAAAATGAACATTGCTTCTCAAAATATTCTAATTTGCCCATTAGTTTCGGAGGGGGAGTGAAAAATGACATGTAAGTAAAAATCCCTATCTAGAGATATTCTGGGGGGCATCCTATAGTTGTTGGGAGGCTGTGTGACCCATGGGTTTCTCAGTCTGAAATAAACTATACATCTCTTTTCACTGTGGAGCAGCTACTATGCCATCAAAGGCATCTACCATGATGGTGGTGTAATTAAGATGGCAAGTATGACTAAGCAATTGACCTATTGCCTGTTTGTATATGTATGCAGTGTGAAGCAGATTCAAAATGGTGGGCTTCAATTATGTGATCATATCATCCTCCCTCCACCTTGTGTGGTGCTCTGTAGGCTAGAATATGGTTTTTGATTTTGACATACTATATTGTATTAAATATGAAGTATGCACCATTGTTTGTAGACAGCGGCTGATAGTTTAAAGTTGTGTGGCCATCACAAATGATGGCTTATTCATTAAGTGACAAACCAAACCACATTAGTGCAATATGGGAATCTAGCCTATGTCTCCATTGCCAATCATAACAATTATGAGAAATTCATATGACAAGACAAAGAGAACAATCTTGGAAGGGTTACTACAGCCATTGAACAAAGTGTAATTTACTTAGTCCTTCTGGAAGCAATTTGCTGACATTAAAAAAAATGGGTTTATGCATTTGGTGCAATTCTGCCTGCTCCAGAGTTAGTCTGCAACTCTTTGTGAGATGTTTGACTTCTCTCTGATTCAAGAGAATCCACCAAGGTTCAAGAAACAATCTTGGCTAGAATTCTTTGTGTATTGCTGTGTTTCCCTAAAATAATTCATTCTTTTATCATTGTTTATGTAAATTTCCAAAGGGTTCATGACTGCTTGGGAGGGAAAATGATGTTCAAGTGCCCAGCAACACTTCATGCTCTGGGTACTTTTAAAGATACTTAAAGTATATGGGTGGCTATTCTGCTTGGTGTCAAACATTGCCTTTCAATTGACTGGCAGTGAGGGTTATAGCATGTAGCACTTAAAACTGCAATACTTTGCAAGGGGTCTGACAGAAGTGGCTGTCATCTGGATGGAAGAAAGAGAAGGGAGTTTCTCCAACTGAATACTGAGCGCCCCCATGGGGCCACCTCACCACCTGGAGCCAGATTACATTTTATGAGTAATGAAAATTGGGGTTGATGTGCTAATATGCTGGAGAGAGCCACTTCTGAGGGAAGGGTGAAACTGTGAGCGTTTACATTTTTCTTACCTAATCATTTAATTAGCGTAGCCAAAAAAAAGCTAAATCTCCCCTGTGATTACAGGCAGGAAGTTTCTGACAGAGAAATAATGTGCAAAAATGTGACATCCAGCACATCTGCAAGCTAGGAATTAAAACTTAATTCCTACTAGGGCATAGTGCATAGGTGGAAAACTGATTCTCAGAGGGACGATTTTGCTCAGGTAAGTCCTGAGAACCATGGCAGGGAGGGTTTCCTAACAATTAAATGTCAAGCAGCAACACTTCCTCTCCATCTACCACGTAGGAAGGATATGACCAACATCAAAAATAACTTTTGGCTATGTTAGCAGTGAATGCCCAGATCAGATTTGACTGAAAAGTATGACCATCCCACTGTTTGCTATGTATACTTCACTCAAATGTTCACACATACTTGTTTAAGCATTTTACACATTGTATTAATAAGATCTCTGAAATTTTGCAGTCACCTTTTTTTTTGCAGGGCTGCAGCCAATGCTCAGATCAAAGGAAATACCAGGTCATTTCAATGTCCCATAACCTTTCAGGATTTTAATCTGTTGGGCAGACTTTTTAAATAAGAATTGACACTTTCATCTCTGTTAGGGAGAAGTGTTTCTTTTTCACGCTTATCTTTTGCAGATGAGGCTAGTATCAGGAAGTTTGGCAACTAGACTTACAACCAGATTAGAGCTTTGTATCTAATCAGGGCCAGCCTCCAAACCTAAGGCCTTCTGAAGCAAAGGATAAGACCTTGTAATCATCCCTATTTCTGTGTACATTAGCCAACTAAGTGGAAAGCTGAACTTTATTTCAGCAGGGCAATCTCTTGGGGAAGGCACTCCTTGACTTTAGGGATATAAAGTCACATGCGCTTACCCAGCTCTGTCTTCCAACACTTCACTGCACTCCAGAATTGTCTTCCTGAGGTATTTATTACCCTTAATGATAAGCCATAACAATAGGACGGGTCTTTCAGTTAGTGTTTCAAGTTAACTAATAAATGGCTATGTTCTGCATGTTTGCTGAAGTTAAATGGAAGGAAATAAATGAAACAATAAAGGCCCAACAACTCTGTGATTGCCTGCACTCAAAGTATGCATGCATATGAGGTTTTTTTAAAAAGTTTTTTGCTTATGATTCTTGTGAGCAAACAGAATGTGGAAGTGAAATAGAAGGACAGCTGTCAGGAACTGCATTCCATTTCCACATCTGAAACCCCCAGGTTGCAAAAGAAAACAAATAGATTGAAATACATCTTTTTTCAATAAGCCATTGCAGTGCCCCTGAACTGAAATGTTAAAGGACCCACATGGAGAAATAGGAAATTACTTTACTCTTTGTTTTTAACAGTAGGATATGAAAAGAGAAAATCTTGCCCCCTTTCCTGTCTGCTTTTACATCTTGCCACCACTTTCTGTTCTTTGATTGAAGCTCATCATAAATTAAGGGACCAGGATTAAAAATTACTTGGAAGGAGATGAAAATTTAGAGTCAGCTTTGGTGTATCAGCTTTCAGCCAAACTCGATGGGATAGAAGCTGTCTCTCATTAAGTGTGTGAGGAATGCTGACCGCAAATCTTGCTTGCTTTTCAGGGGTTTGGCAACTATAACCAGCTGTCACTGTTGTGTATAGTTTATTAATAACCATTTATACCAGCAAAGCTTCACTAAATCATTCAGGCAGGTTTATGTGATATAAAGAAGGAAACGTAGCATCCGTTCACTGAGGTTATCATTTACATTTGGAGTTACTATCCTGCTAAACGGCTATTGTAACAATACTTTTTGGAACTATCAATCTAGGTCTCTGTTCATTATGCAAAATTATTGTAGCATACCAAAGGCTTGTCATTATCACATGGTGCATTTTGAAAAATGGAAGCAATTTTGTTGCCTTTAATATCAACATTCTAGTGTAGGTACAAACACACACGTATCAGTGGTGGGATTCAACTGATTTTACTATCGGTTCGGTGTGTGTGCACTTTGGTGAGGTAGAAAAAGAAAAGGGGATTATAGGACAGGAAAGGGCAGGGCCAAATGCTTGTTGCCACTACTGGTTTGCTGGACTGGTGCAATCAGGCTGTATACCACCACTGACATATATGTGTATATTCTTCACAACAACAATCCTGTGAGGTGGTTGAGGTCCCTGTGAGTTTTCTTGGTCCTGATCCATTACTTCAACACGTTGGCTCTCCAGCAAGCATGGCAAATGGTGAGGGATGTTGAGGGCTTTAATTCAGCAACTTTAGAAGAGACACAGTTTTTAGTAGGCATTGGATTCTTCTCCTGGAATGACTTCTAAAGCAGTTCTCTTATTACCTTCTTTAGAGGAGAAGGAACTTTTTGTCTCAACACTAATATAGTCATATAACATACCTTCATCTTCCATTCTGCTTCTTAATAGCTGAAAGATTCTAGAGAGTAAAAATCTGCTTTTAACCAACTAAGGTAGATCTACGGTATATATTAGACTCCTATAATAATAGCATGTTTCAGAGAAGAGACTCAACATTCTTTTCTGA
>JANHFJ010007963.1:30120-40755 GCA_032468195.1 Cerberus rynchops
GGATGCCTGGTTGGGGAAGAGGGATCTAGGTCCTAGACAGGAGCCTTTCTCGTTGGTTAAATGATTTTAACCAAGCTTTCAAGAATGGAAACTGTAGTCCAACCCATGCACGCTATTATTCATCCCTCGTCTTCTGCCCCCTTTCTCTACAGTTTTTAAATCCTCCAGAATGAACCATGTTTCAGGGAATTCTAAAAGGGAAGCTCCTCACCGGAAACTGACCACAGGTCCAACCTCTGAGAAGATGTCTTTTAGCTGTTCCTCTGTGGCTTCGTAAGGGATGTTCCCCACTGCAGGAGAAAGGCAGGAACAGGCCATTAATATCTGTGGGCATATCCGCAATTAGGCAGGCATCTTTTCAGGTACAGATGAAGGCAGATTTTCTAACCTGGCGCCTTTTACTGGTACGATTTCTATTATTTTCAACCCATAAAGTCAGCAATCTTATCACATTAGTCGTTCGTTGCCATTAATGCTGCTATTTATTTATTGTGATTTATGACCCACCCATTCCAATGGTTCAAAAACTAGCAAAACCACAAAATAAGGATTAAAAAGGATTAAAATTTAAGCCCAGACTTAAAATAATCTGGCAGTCAACAAAAATCAAACAAAAGATGGCTCCCTAGGCAAAGAATAATACATTGATCCCTGGTCCAATACCAAATACCAGTTTGATATACCAGTTAAAAGTGACATCTACCACTGCTGCTAAATTATGACATTGCATTATAAAACCTACACAGAAGTGCAAAAATATTGTTGAAGACAGGACAGTCTCTACAGAGACTTTTGAGGATCTGGTGTACATTTTTAAGATACTTTACATCGGAAAGAGTGAAATGCCAATATTATAACATTGCCCAGCCCTACACAGTATACAGCAGTGATGAAAAAAAAAAGAGATATGAAATGAAAATAAAACCTATTTGCACCAATGATAAGCAACAGACAGAAGACCATAACAAATGCATGTCATATTCATGTGTATCTCTACATCTAATCTATATCTATACATGTGTGTGTATATGTATCGGTATGTGTATATACTGTGTGCGTGTGTGTATAAACATATACATACACATTTATACATGTACACATATACACACATTTATACATACATGCATGTATGTATGTGTATACATGTTAAAAGTTAGCACCCATCCCTCTCCTAGAAAAATGAAATATTCCAGGAACTATTAAAAGGCAGAATATTTCCTCTAAAAGAGAAATATTAATCTTAAGATTGAAACTCGGCCTCTTGCCCCCAGCAGATACTTTAGTTATTTGGAAGACAAAATACTGAGGTAGCTTTATTTGCAACATAAAAGGCCCTCACCCTCAGGACATTATGGGATTGCCCAACTCTCCACATGGCACAAACAAAAGCTTCAACCAAATTTGAATCATGACCCATAGCTACATGGGAGTCTGACAACCAATCAGGATACTTGCCCTTGCCACAGGAAAAGGAAGCAAGTTCATAGCCCAAGAGAGGGTATAAAATCTCTTTCTCTCAGCCATGCGAGCCCTTTTTGTCCAGGACTTCAAGTTTGCTCCATCAAGAAACCATCCTTCCAAGCAGTTTCCAGATTTCCAGTGTCTTTCTCCCCATTTGGAACTGAACCCATGTGGACATTTCTTCCAACACAGCCTAGTCTCAAACTGCCTGTCCCAAAGGTACTTTTTCAAAAGGCAACTGGACTTCCTTTGGTTTTGCTTGAAGACATTTAGTTTTTCATCCAAGAAGCTTCTTCAGTATGGAATTATTATAGAAAAGATTTGAAAAGAACTGAAGAAGCTTCTTGGTTGAGAAGTGAAGCAAGAACAACAACAACAACCCAAGAAGTCCAGTTGCCTTTTGAAAAAGTATATTTGGGACAACCATGACTTGGATGACTGAGAATCTCCATAGACATCTCTCAAACTGCCTGTTTTACTAGGTTATATACCAGTGATGGTGAACCTTTTAGAGACCGAGTGCCCAAACTGCAAGTCCTGTGGTTGGAGCTGAGCTGGGGTGATGACACACGTGCCCACAGAGAGGGTTCTGAGTGCCATAGATTCACCACCACTGTTATATACAGTAATCATACTCCAGGTCCCCTCCTTTAAATGTTGATATTTGATGGGACCTCAGAGGCATGGCCTTCTTGATGGTGGTCCCAGCCCTTTTAGCCTTATGGAATGGCATGAAAACTTAGTTCTTCCTTCAAGTATTGGCCTAGGATGGGGAAGTTGTATGGTTTAGTGACTAGGGGAAGAACACATCTCTTTTTACCTTTGTTTTTATGGAGTATTGTGAACCATATAGACTCATTACATGGGATAGGCAGTCACATAAGTCTAGTTAATAAAATAAAATAATATTTAAAAGATGGGTTCAGACGTGCTTGGGTAATGAATCAAAACACCACAGATCTGTTTGCCACCGGTGTTTTGAGTTTTGTTCTGCCATTGCAGTAAGAGGAATTGGGGATCTAGCAAATAAAATAAACAAAACAGAATTCTCAGAGGCATCATAACCTGTTCAATGGGTTGCTCAATTTGCTTTCGGAGCAGATTTGAAGCCAGTGTGGTAATATCCTTCATCCTGCTTGCTTTGCACCTTTGACTTTCTCAGGCAATTAATGAGATTTAGTTCTGCTTATGTTTCTAGAATGCTAGGGTGAAAGAGCTCCATCCATCATGAGAATTGTGAGAGATACCAGAACATTTTCTAAATATGTAGATGGAATACTTTAGGGAATGGATAGACAGCCTTTGCAGCTAGATATTAGGGGCCCAGGTTTGTATGCCTTTGTCACAAAGCAATTGATACACCATTCTCCTATATAGGGACATAGATTTAAATAAGACAAGATGTAACAGATAGAAGCTTAATAAAGAGAGATCCAAACTAGAACTTAGGAGAAATTTCCTGACAGAACAATTATCAGTGGAATGGCTTGCTTTCAAAAGTTGTGGCTGCTTCATCACTGGAGGTTTTTAAGAAACTATTGGCAACCATTTTGTCTAAAATGGTATAGGGCAGGGGTGCCCACACTGTTTTGGCTTGTGAGCTACTTATAAAACGACCAAGTCAAAACGAAATACAAAACTTAGGCCAGCAAGGTTTTCCTGAAGGCCTCTGTAGCCGATAACGGAGCGCTCTGGATCGATCTGGAGCTCTGTTATCAGCTACAGAGGCCTTCAGGAAAGGCTTGTTGGCTGCAGAAGAAATAGGCCAAGGTATGCGAGACCTGGCTCTAACTATCCGAAGATAAGTAGTAGGGCAGCTCCACCCCCACCCCCACCCCCTGCCTCTGGGAAGTAAAAATAAGCAGTTGCCATGCGATCTACCCATGCTGCCTTTGTGATCCACCGGTATAGATCACAATCAACATATGGGCAGGCCTGGTATAGGGTTTCCTGCACATCTGTTCTTTGCCTAAATTCTTTTGCCTGTTACCAAGCATAATTTTCAAGTGTTGAGGAAATAACTCCTAAATAATTTTGGATGTATAATCCTTAAAAGAAGACGTTTCCCTAGCTTGCTTGCAAAATAACTGTTTCATTCATAACTCTTTTTATAATTTACCTTTGGTGCTATGCCTCATTTTTTTGCATTGTTACTGCTCTCTATATATAATACAGGTAGCCCATGACTTATGACCACAACTGACTCCCAAATTTATGTTGCTAAGCAAGACAATTGTCAACTGAGGTTTGCCCCATTTTACAACCTTTCTTGCCACTGTTGTTAAATGAATCACTGCAGTTTAGTTGTTAAACGAATCTGGCTTCCCCATTGACTTTGCTTATCAGAAGATCACAAAAGGTGATCACGTAACCCTGGGACACTCCAACCATCGTAAATACATGCCAGTTGCCAACTCTCTGAATTTTGCTATCTGATGGGAATGCTGCAATAGTTGTAAGTGTGAAAAATAGTCATTAATCACTTCTTTCTGGGCTATTGTAACATTGAACAGTCACTAAACAAATGGTTATAAATTGAGGATTACCTGTACATCACCCAATGTGTAAAGCAACCAGTATGGTATAGGTTGTAATCTTAGACTTGTTGTGGAAGGTGTTGCTACCTGCCAGCTGCCAGCAGAGCTGTCAGCAGATATGGACAATGAGGAGGTTAGGAAGGAACTTGGGCCAGTCCTGGAGTCTGGGGAAGGCTCTGGTGGGTACTCTGCCTCAGAGGCAGAGATGGGGCCAAGGCCCTCTGACATTTATCAGCTGCCTTTGGAGTTGGAGATCAGTGGGGAAGAAGAACAGCTGGAGCCTGTTGCAGATGTGCAGATGCGCGGAGCTGTCAGAAGAACAACTAAGGAGCAGAGGTCGACTCAGAAGTAAAGGCACAAGTGGACGCTGAATGGCCCCTGCCATAGGGAGTAAATAGGAGCAAAAAGTGAGTGATGTTTGTAAGAGACAGTTCGCTTATTATTATCTGAGTTTGTGCCTCACAGAAACTCCTTGCCAGGTATTTCATTTTACAGTGTTGCGACTGGAAGGTCTTGGCCTGGCAATTATCCAAGGATTGATAAAAATTGTTTTTGCAATAAAACCTTGAAAGGTTTATTGTCAGGATGTGAATGAGAGGAATTCACATTAACCAAATAAAAGGGTTTTTTTTTCAGGACAAGGAGTCTGTTTCCTGATTCTGTTAAGCCTGAGTCAGAACAGAAGGCCTAGATTCAAGTCTATATCCAACGGGGTGTACATAGGATGACTTTCAATCAGTCTCTGCCCCTCAGCCTAAATTATCTCAGAGTATCTGAGATTTTAATCTTGATGTTGAGAGTTATATTTAAGTCATCTTGCTGTGCTTACAGCTAGCGTCCCCAAACTCTTCAGATCATCAACCTCTTCATGAAATTTCAGATTGTTCATTGAGTCCCAAACATTTATTAAATGAAAATAATTCAATCAATACTATTTTAATAGTAGTACTACTGATATCAATATTGGGTAGGGTCTGACCTCAAAATCACAGGAAAGATGCAGTCATAGGAGCTTTCCAAAGCTAATCAAAAGAGATCCAATGGTCGCAAGCAGTGTTGCCAATTGGCTGCCTTTCCTGCCCAATTTGGCTAGTTTTGGAGATCAGTTGCAGGAAATTTGGAGCCTTTGTAGACTGGACTTCTTTGAACTGTTTTGGGCTAGTTTTAAGAGTATGTACAGTTTTGGGACCATATATCAAACTCTTATGAAAGATAACAGCAAAATGCATTAAGGGGATGCAGATGATGCCAACAGGCTGAATCAGGTCAGCTGGCTTTCTCTCCTCTTATTGCCCTACCAGAGGAATGGGACAACTTGCCACAGCCAACTCAACTTGCTGCAGGACAACTCATCATGGGACAATTTGCTCTGGAACAATTTTACAATTCCATTTAATTATTTAAAAATGTAAACAATATTTTAATTTTTGCCATTCGCATTTCATTCTGTCCCACCTTCTTCATCCTTTCTTTAATGATTCTATTCCACTATTTTTTTTTAACATTAGTGTAACTCTTGTCCTGCAGCGAGTTGCCCTGTGGCATATTGGCTGTGTTGAGTTGTCCTGCAGCGAGTTGGCCGTGGCGAGTTGGCTGTAGAGAATTGTCCTAGACCTCCTCACCAGTTGCTCATTCCTCAAATCCAGCTTGCCTTTTCTCACCTCCGCTTTCCACCTCCTTTCCCAAGGACCGCTTTGCAAACTAGAGAAGTCCGTCCCACCCTGCAACTTCCAACATCACCCCCCCCCCGAATGTTTGGACTTCTCAACCTCTCCGGAACTCTTGTCACCCTGATGCCAAAGCCTCCACTACCCCACTTTTGCCTCTCCCTGCCTCATCCCCTATCTCTCAGGGTGGGTCCTGTTGCCTGGGCCAGCCCATCTCCTGTGTCTGCCCGGAAACAGATTCCATAAATTGCTTTGCCTTCAGAAAGGCAGGCACACATTGGCCAGGAAAGCCTCAGCAAGCAATGTTGATCATTCTCTCTCCTCCTCCAAGGCTTCTTTCTCAGTTCATGCTTTGCATGCCTCTGGGCCATCTCAGGATTAGAGATTGAAGGGTTAGGAGGTTTGGAGATCAGTTGAGGGACACTTGTGGGTTGTGGTTTTTCAGGCTGCTTTTAAGGTCATGTTGGACTATAGGGTTATAAAAAAAAATCAGGGCATCTGACAACACTGGCCACATGTACCCCTTGGATTCCCTACTCCTGTGCAAGAATGCAATTCAGGTTCATGGCTGCTCGTTGGGACAGCAGTGAGATGGCTATGAAGGGGAAGAGCAAAGCCTGGTGTGGGCAAACTTTAGAAGGGTTCGGTCTGCAATTCTACCTGCTTTCCGTGCGGATGCCCCATCCGGGACGCCTGCTTGAGAACAGTGGGGAATGTACGGATTTGCAGAATGTCAGGTCTGGACCGTGTTGCTTGTTTCTTAACAATTGGCTCTAAAAGCAGATTTCTAAAATCTTGCTGCTGGCATGGATGGAAGATAATACTGCCTGATTACTTCTCCGAAAGCAAAACCTTCTGCACGATATCCCCATTATGATCAGCATGCATAAAGGAAACACCATGGTGAAAAGTTGTTAGGTATAATAACAGTTTAAATCTTCTGTCTGAAAGTGTGCCATTTCTGCCGTCTGGGGACAAAAGGAAGGGGGGAGGGAGAGAGAAAGTTGCAATCAAGCCCTCACTTTTGCTTTAAACTAGAGAAGTCAAGACGTTAAATTAGCATACTTTTAGTGACCAGAAATGCATACAAAAGTGAGACCAATTTTCTTTCCCTTTTACAGGCAAAACTCTTGGCTTTTATAACAAACCTGTTTTTTTTTTTCTCTTCAAACTAAACCAACTTTTGTTATTTATTATTTTTATGGCAAAAAATTACATCGCTCTAAAAATAGGGCTTAGATTATAATGACAGTTTTGGGGTTTAGCTGAAGAACATCACACATTCTTTTGGAGCTTTTGCTAATTACTTGGACTTTTCTTTTAAAGGAAAGATGGAATTAGTGAACCGTGAATGAAGCAGTGGTGCCCTAGGTTAATTTGCCAATTTTAGATTTGCTCCCTGACCTTTCTTCCAATGTGCCTTTTTCGATTGTCTGATTTTGACTTGCATAATTTCTAGTTGTTTTTATGCACGTGACTCGTATAATATCAACGTTATCCTAAGTGAGTATCTAGTTACTCTAACATGATTTGATTCAATGGAATCCAAGTATGTCATCGAACGTTGAGTTCTTTGGCAGCCGTCTAAAACCAACATTAATTTTTTTTCCCTAGTAGCCATTTCACAGAGTTTTCTTTATCAGGATTTGTTGAAAGGAATGGAATGGCATACAAGAATTCTAAACTAAACTATTTTCAGGGTAGAAGCAATAGAATTCTTTGTTTATTAGGAATGTAGACATGTTCTGGGTTTTCTTTCCAACAACTTTCTTTTAATCCTGCAAGGAGTAGAGATAGTGTGGGGCCCCTGGTGCTCTCTGAATTTGGTTGTTTGCTCCTAGATACTTCAGAGGTTGCAGGGATAGGATTCTTCACTGCTAACAGCAAAGTAGTTTAACACTGCTTGGGGAATATTGCTGCTGACTATTTACATAACAATCTCTAGAATATTTAGTAATCTGTGAACTGACTCTTACATATAATAGGAGCTAAGTATTTTCTTAGCTACATTCACACTTTGCTATTCAAATAGATCTGTGAATCTGGAAAAAAAATATATTAATCAGTGCAAATTTATTTGGGGTGTTAATAATTCCAAACGTTTGGCTTCAAGAAATAATGCTGACAAGAACTTGGCAATATTTCCTGATATCTGACTCAGCACAACTTGACTAGACTCTTAACCTCAAACTCAATTGAAGGCTATTGAATGGCTGATGCAGCACAGCTAGATAAGAATCTTTATTGCATACTAGCATGTAGCCACTTGAAACAGTTCATTACTCTCTGTGAACAGGAAAGTGCATTCACTTTTTGTATATCCTTGCTTATATTCAATTCCTATGCTTCTTTCTTCTGATCTTTCAATAGTTAATTTTATTATTTTTTAATTATTTTGCTTTAATATACAAAAAGAGAGGGCAAGAAAAAAAGATGTAAAAAAACCCCAAACTTGCCAACGTTATTCATAAAACAATAACAAATATTGTATATATGTATTGTTTATATTTTGTAGAGAAAATCTATCAGCCCAAACTATCAGCCCAATTTTTGAATATGGCATTCAACCTTGATCACATTTTTCATGAGCGTGGATAGCGAACCAATTCATAAACAGAAATGAACATATATTGTCATTCCAAGATTGTAAATTTGGGGTCAAGTTGCCTTTTCAACATTGAAAAAAAAATATTATTTTTTGCTGTGCCCCCTATTTGACAAATCTGTTAATTCTCTGCATAATAATTAAGTTAATGTCTTAATATATAGATAATTCATTCATATATTTAAACCATACTGAACTTTCTAACTCTACATTTGGAGTAGTGGTTAAAGGCATGGGGTGAAAAAGTGGGAGACTGGGAATTCTAGTCTTACTGAGGGCATGAAGGCAGGTAGGTGACTTGAGTTCGCCAGTCACTTTCATCCCTACGAAGCATGCAATGGCAAGTCACTTCTAAAAAGAAGATTAACAGTGTACAGACTTGCCTAGGAAGTCAAAGGTACCCTCCCCATCCCAAGAAACACAATATTAAATTATGGTAAATTTACAGATATTAAAATTAGAAAATCTGTGATTCATTGGGTTAATCTTTCAGAGATTGCCAGATTCCTCAGTGCCTTCAACAACGACAGAGCTTTTAATGTACTGTTTCACTGGAAAAGTTGTGATATATCCAGAGATGTATCTGCCTTGAAAATAGCCCCTGTTGAATTGTATGGCACAGTCAAACCTCAATATTGGAACTATTGGCACTAACTTTGCTTTCTTTTGCCACAGTCATTCTATTTCAATTTGTAGGTCTTTGTATTTTGTTATCTTCTCCAATTCCTTCTCTTCTATTTTTGCTGACAGTGGCTAAGTCTGGCATATTATGCAACTGGTGCCTGTATGTTTGAAAGCTAAAGTCCCCGAGCACACTCTGATTGTAAACCTTACATCATCTGGCTTAACCGATTTCTTCTGCCCTTGCTAGCTCATGAAACATCTGATAACAGTTTTGAACCAGATTTCTTGAGCTGGATAGAGACCAAACTGGACAATCTCCAGCGTAATGTCTAACATGCCTTTGGCTCATATGACTTCTAGATGTGGATTTCCTAGATTCCTGTTAAACTATATTCAGTAGAACTATAAAAATTGAAGCAAGTCTTTGTGGAAAATCTACTCTGAATACAAATACTCTAGATTTTGCCTTTAGCATCTTCAAGTACTAAGCTCTAATAGCCAAGAATGAAATCCTGAAGTTGTTGTCAGCCAATGCAGACAATTCTACTACACAGACCATTTGTCTGGCTCAGTTACTAGCTCTAATTAGCATGTTTTGACTTGCTTCTAATTCTTCTAAGCCTCAAACCAACATGGCCATTGACAAAGGACTGTGCTTTGCCTGAAGGTATAAAGTGGATGGTCCCTATTTTTACTCATGCCACAATTTTTAAATTATTAACTATATATAATTAAATCGTAATTATAATTCATTCTCTCTGAAATTATATGCAGAAATATGCATAATTTAGTGATAGAACACATTTAATTAAGATGGAAAAAGATGCTAAGTGAAAGAGTAGATGAAATAGTGCAACTGGAAATTATAGATGTGGTAGGTCCATAGGCCGGTACCGTATGCATTCCAATATGAGGGACGTGTGTTTGCATTTGTACTCAAATAGCTCAATCATAATCACCCATTAATTAAATTTTAATGTCCTTTAATCTCACATAAAACTCATTTGTCCTAATGCCTGTGGTATTTAATATTTTTGGTTGGTATGCAATACATTGACTCTCAAATTTATGATTTTTGATCTAAGCGTCCATCTCTCTCTCTTTCTCTCTTTCCTCTCTTTATATTTTCAATAACCCTGAGTTTGGCTATGTCCATCTGGGAATCAATGCTCAGACTGTCTTGAACTCAATAAGTTGATCAACGTTTATTTAGTGCGATGTTCTTTTGAGACTGGCATTATTCCTTTTCGCTGTAATAACTTCTTCCTTTCTCATTGTCTCCTCAGGGTCTCATTATCCAACTCAGCTGGCAGTACTTCTGCTTTAATTGGTAGATCTTGGCTATGTTTCCAGGCATTAAGACAAGGACTCAAAGGTCAAAAAGTGCTGCCCTTAGAGCTGACAACTGGTATAGATTTTCACTTCTGAATTGTCACCTCTCAGCTGGGTCTTTGCCCAGAAACTGGATTGGATATTGGATGCTAGAGACTTTAGAGCTTACAAGGTGATCCAGAACTATGTTAACTATCAAGTTCTCCTAGTGCTGGCTAATTGTTTAGTGAGTTTGGTGGATATGGCCAGATTACCTTATGGGCTTATCCGGACATTCTTAGATCTGCAGCGGGACCATGCCCTGGTAAACACGTTTTAATGCAATATATGCTTAACGTTGTCTTTCTCACATATCTAGCTCACAGCTTGGACAGTCTTTAATAACTAGGTTATAATATATAATAAAGAT
>JANHFJ010007969.1:70442-81112 GCA_032468195.1 Cerberus rynchops
TTATCTGGCTGTGCACCGCCCTGAGTCCCTTGGGAGAGGGGGCGGTATATAAATCTTGATAAAATAAAATAAATAAAAATAAAGCCATTCAGTGGCCACAGTGGTGATATATGATTAACATGGACAGACTTTATATTGCTATAGAAGGGGCTAGATGATGCTAAGAATCATTTGTTCTGAACCACAAAATCTAAACATAATATCCAGACACTCTTTCATTTCCATGCTTTCTATTGCTTGCCTCTGATTTCAGCTTTACATCGGATGCACACAATGCACAGGTAGTCCTCAACATAGACAGTAATTGAACCTGAAATTAATGTCATAAGTTACACCACTCATTAAGTGAGTCATCACATGACCGGTCTGATTTTATGTCATTTTTTGTCACAGTTGTTAAGCAAATGATATGGTTGTTATGTGAACCCATGGTCCTCAATGGGTGGTTTTTTTTTTTTTTTGCAGGAAATAGGAAGTAAGTGCTGGTTTTTTGGCAAAAAAAACTATTGTAAGTTGTCATCATTTGACCACTGGATCTACATAAATGTGGGCCGATTGCTCAACTCCCCGAATTCATATCTCAATCAGAAGTACCATTTTTGAAGTCTATAATAAGTTTGAATGATTGCTAAGTGGCCAGTCATAAGTTGAGAACTACTGGTAGTGTGAAGTTAAAGTGGTGCTTACCAGTGATGAAGATAGTTTAGCTTTTGCTTCAGATTCATATAGGGCTTTTAAATGCAGTTGATAAATTAAAATTTAACTGGGAATAATGGTGGCTTACAAAACAACATCAACACTCCGACAAGAGCTGTTTAGAACCAAGGATGAGGTACAGAAAGGAGAGAACAACAACATATTCTACAACAACAAATGCAACAATAATTCCACATTGGCAAACAGGATGACAACTGAAAGCAAGAATCCATGAACACCAATTAGAAGTCAACCAATACAACACAAATCTTTGATCTTGATTCACATTGACATTGAGCAACATTAGTTTTGGGATGGAATAAAAATCATTGGCTATACTGCCACATGCTGCACACATGAATTCATCAAAGCCTGGTATTCAACAAATGGGTCAATCAACGAACATATCAATTTGAAACCAGTCTACCAGCCTGTAAGGAGTTGGATCAATTGAGTGACCAACTAATGATGGCATTAACTGTCTCTTTACTAGGATACCTTTGCAGGATGTGACCAGCTGATCACATGACCAACTGATTAAGTGACCACATAAGTTTAATATAAGCGGAGGAGAACTGTAACTACAAGCTGTCTTTGCAGTGGCATTTCTGGGTTTTTTTTAATGCAATGGGTACTTCGTTTTTCTGCACCTCATTTTACCAAGCAGGCTAATGGATGCTTATTTGTAGACAAGTGGGTGTACATATATAATGGAGAACAAGAGAACAAAAACTAAGCCATAGCTTCAGACAAAAGGTAAGAGCACTTTTTTTTTAAAAGGCTAGAGTATATAATCTAAATTGGAGTTAGAGTAATAATTTTAGTGGGTCTGCTCTTATGCTATGTTCACATTTGTTTAGGTCATGGTCAATTAAAAGTATAAAGTCTTTGTAGAACCTAACATGCTAAACTTGATTTTATTTGTTTATAGGAGAAAGTTTTATTTGTTTGTAGGAGAGACTGTAGCTTAATGTGCTATGTGACACCAACCTATTTGGTTAGTTTGTGGCTCAATATACTCTGCAAGCTCAGAAATGATAAATTGTATTCATCTTATTTAACTGGAATTGCATTACCATCCCGCTCTCACTCTCAACATGGGGAGACTAGTTAGAACACTAGTTGAGTTTGGGTGTCAAACTCAATTGTGTCATGTGATGTCATGTGACGTATCATAACTTTTTTGCCTTTGTAGAGCCAAAGTGGGTGTGGCCTGCATGTGATGCATCTGGCCCACGGGCTGCCAGTTTGATACCCCTGAGTTAGAATATAGTTGCAATCATTTCCAACTTGATATCCTCTAGTCATATTAAGGTTGAGATCCAAGAATCCTTCCCAAGCAGGATGGCATTTGGCTTAGAATTTGGGAAGATGCAATTCCAATTCTCAACACACACACATGATATCAGCTTAAGGCTACTTATCAAAAAACTTTAGGGACACAAGATTTACAGGACCATGTAGAGCAGCACTAAAAACTTGATATCCTGGATTGAATTTTGTTTTGACTATGGTAGCTTCATGCTCGCAAGACATAGAAAATATGTCAATGTTGGGATTAATGACTACTTTCTCTTACCTCCATTTTCCAACTAGAAAAAGTTAAACAAAGGGTCTCTTCTTACAGAGAGACAAATGTCTGTTACAGAATTGCCTCCTATCTTGAACAAACAAAGCCAAAGGTCTCAAAATAACCAGTTGCCCTCAACGGACATGAAGTCTCCATAGATTAAACAGACTATCATGTAGAAATATCAGAAGCAAAAGCAGCAAGGAGAAAAAGTACAGTAGGACTTTTCCTCAAATACTGTGCCTCTCTAAATCAGTAAATCATTCAATTACTTTTGGTGCAAAGCTGCAGAAGAATAAGAAAAGACACCATGATGCTGCACTCACATACAAAAGGGATGGAACTTGCATTGTGATGGGACAGTACTCCTTCCATCATTTTGATAAAAAGTCTCTAACTGGCAGATGCTTCTAAGAAGGAGCTATGCCTAAAGACACAGGTTCTAAAGACAAGAGGCATGTTAAGAACTGCAATAGGTTAGGTACAGACAAACAGGACTCCCTGATGATGAGTATTTTTGTCAATATCTCTGTATTAGATGTAGTTTTTGTTCATTGATCCTGTCAACGGCCTCTAGATAGTTTATAACGATTCTGTAATACATGGTATGAATGGAAAACCAAAAAATCCACTGTAGAAATTGATTGAAGGTAGAGGGCTAGAGCAGTAAATCATACTTGGAGATGTATGTACTTGGATACACAGGCAAGACATCCTGCTCTGTAATTGGAACTGGGCTTTGCAGGAGAATGATTTCAGTGGTTAGTTTTTCAAGCTCAATTTCTATAGGCCACAGAATTTTGGAAAACTTTGATTTACAAAAGGGGCTGTACAATAAAACAATGTGGGCCAATTCTAAACCCTAGACATTGAAAATGGTATGTTGACTGGGTTGGTCTTGAAGAGATGGCCGTTATCCTGCCTGAATACCAGTATATAATTACAGCAGCCTGCCCTAGTTGGTACCCCAAGATTCATTTGATTACATGTACCAGAATTCCGAACCAGTAACTCAATTTCACCATAGGAATAGCTCTTACATTTCATCTTAAGATTGTGACCATATAATGGATTTTAGACTTCAGTATTGTCAAACGTTTTTTCTCTGCTCTCAGCTTCATGAACTTGCCCAATTGAATTTGATATGTCACAACCTTCCACATTTTGGAAGCCTTTAAATTAAAGGTGCTTCCTGTGTATTCAAAATAGCTATCTACAGTATGCTTCTGAATAACATGTTGTTGCTATAGTCGGTTGCATAATCCTGTCTACACATAAGCAGCAAAGTGATGCAAATTTCTAAACTGCCACTCCCAGAAAAATAATTTACATTATTTTTATTTTCTCAGGGTAACTGAAACCCTATATTTGTGAGTGTTTGAATTTCTCATTGCAGGGATTGCTTAGTCTGCTCTCCTGCATCCCACTTTTTAACTAGGCCAGCATTTCAGACCAATATTCAGATCAACAAAGAAAAAAACCATCAAATGCAATTTTGCTGGAATGCAATTCTCACAGATTTTGGGTGCCATCCAATATGGGATTTGCTGGGATAACACAAATTTCTCTAGAACTCAGTTTCAGTGTTTATTCTACAAATGTACATTGTGGTAAATCATGGTGAACTGACGGCTTTTGAAGTTTCTTGATGTAGTGGTCAATAGTTTTTTAAGTCAATCTTCCTTTGAAACTATAGTATATCCATTCCCATAGCAACCTGTTAAGTAGATTGTTTTACTAACCATTAGACAAATGCACACAATCTAACATCAATAAAGTATTAATTTCATTTATAAACCACCAAAATCATATGGTCTAACAAGGGTTTTCAGTGATAAAAATATGTCTTGAGCATGTGCGCATACACAGTCTGTACAGGGATGATAAAACTGTATGTGCGTCTCTTATGTGAAGGAAATAGGAAGGATTGTCACATAACTTACAAAACTTTGAAAACTCTGGAGATGGCATACTCAATGGATAATCATTCTGAAACACTACATTCGCAAGTGTGAACACTGATTGGTTGGCATTTCTGCCTTTCTGTTACTAATTCAAATGGATTAAAAAAATCTTTCTAAGAATTACAAATCAAAGCTAAATATCTGGATGCAAATTATACAGTTGTGAGTGCTTCCATCACTGGAGGTTTTCAAGGAGCGTCTGGATAGCCATTTGTCCAAAATGAAATAGGGTCTCCTGCTTGAGCAGGGGTTTGAATTAGAAGATCTCCAAATTCCCTTTCAACTATATTGCTAAATCAAAATTACATCAAAATGGCATTACAGTAAAATGATTACAACTCAGTTTTTCAACAATGAATGGAATATTTACCACATATTGTTTTAACTTTATTTATAGGGAGACATTTCAAAGACACGTGACTCATGGCATCATCAAGCTAACTTTTGGGAAATGGTACATACCGGTAAGTATCTCTCATTGGAACAAATGAGGATTCTTTGTGGCAACAAACTAAGCAGAGTAGGTCAAAAGATCTTTATAAATAGACAAATTCCAGATGTTTAGAATATAACTGAGCAACATTATTAACACCTTTAAATATTAATTTCCAACAGCCCTGGTTTATAATAATAAGACTATCCAACCAATAAAAGCTAACAAGTATGTGGACTGTCATAACTTTACATTTATTATGTCTCTAATATAAAAAAGATTGACAATTAATCTTTTGTGAACACCCATTGAGGCCAATAAACCTGAAAAAGAATTGTTTAATGTATTAACCTCCATTTTAAGATCATAAGAAAAACATTTAATGTTTCTTGAGAAATATATTTAGTATGTCCTGAAGCTCGAAATCAGTGATTTTGCAAACTACAATTCTCTATTCCATTTGTAAATGGTTGATATTTATTTTAGCATATTCTTTAAATTGTCAATAAAACTGAATTGTTGATATAGCTTCTTAAAAAAGCTTTTTATTTAATGCAATCAAAGCCACAGGGTGATCCAAGTGAGCCAATGTGTCTTAGCCGAACAATCATAACAAATGCTTTAGATGGATATACTGCAATTTAATTATTTTTGGCAGATTTTTTTTCTTTTTGTAAACTTTCAAAACCTCTGAAGCAATCATTTTTAACTAGCTGATAAAAGGTAGTTATCCTATTTCTATCCATTTACTTTTTTTAAAATGGTCAGGGTTTTTTTGGGGGTTTTTTGAGAGCAAAGGTTCCAATTTATTTC
Organism: Cerberus rynchops; assembly: GCA_032468195.1. Lineage (NCBI taxonomy): Eukaryota > Metazoa > Chordata > Lepidosauria > Squamata > Homalopsidae > Cerberus > Cerberus rynchops. The sequence continues at coordinate 75,919 of JANHFJ010007969.1, forward strand.
TTTTCCAGTACTGCCCAAATATGACTATCTTCAATGTTGGAAACAGGGTTCATTTATATTTTGAAAGAAAAGCTTCTAAATGTGTCAAATTACTATCCTCCAAATGGGCCTATATTGGATTAAATCAATATTATTTTCATTCCAGAGACAAAGTGAAATTAACAAATAAACTCAGCGATATAACTGAAAATCAGGAAAATTAATCTCTTATTTTTTACATGTCATTACTCTGACAGAAAAACTCTGGAATTTGCCTGGTATATACAATTTAATCATTAACTTACAACTTGTTTAAAATATGTGAGTGGAATTAATATGACATTCTCTCTTGTATTGTTTTTAAGATTTTTAAGAATTTTTAAGATATTTAAGAATTTTCATACAATTTATTATTCTCCATAAATTCACAAATAATTCAAAACTACCAAAAGAATATTTTCTTAGGAACATTTTATAGAATTTGAATAAAACTGAAAAACAAATTTTATGTATTTCCCTAGAAATTTTATTACATATTGACAAAATAATAGATTTGTTCTAATTTACTCTACTTAATTTACCAAATTGTATACTGATCACAATTTTTTTTTGAGAAATTTATTATAGTTAGAAATTAATAGGGAGAAAGCAGGGGAAAAGGAAAATAAAATCAAATAAAAAGCAAAAAGTAATAAATTAAAAAGTAAAAAATTAATAAAAAGAGAAATGAAAAATTATAAAGTGGCTGTTGATATTCTTCACAGCATTTACAAATACAAATATATTTAACCTTTCTCTAAACTGGTATCATATTCTTCTTCTTTTGGTAATCTAATCTGTTTAACTATCAAAATCATAAACACAAGTTAATTTTTTTCATTTGTATGCAAAACATCCAGAAGTAGTTTTTAGTCAGCAATACATGTAGATAATGTCTTTTTTCTAATCAAACAAGTTGATTTAATCAGAAAAATATTTTCAGTAAAATCTATCTTCACCAACCATTCACCCATAGTGGGTACTGTCAAATATTTCATCTCCGTAAATGACTTTTTCTAACTATGTGTCCATAAACCCTAAAAGAAAATGTTCTGTTCAATTCAATATTAATCTTTAAAATCCTGCAGGAAAGACACGACAGCTTTAAATTCATCCTGAAATTATCATGAAATTACAACACAAGCTTTCTTGCTTGCATACACGCATGCTGCATTGTAACACATATACAAAAGAAGTGGAGGATGCATCTTATTACAATGCTTGATTCATCAACTGCATCTCTCCCTTACCACAGACACTCATATATTTTGCGAATGTATTGGACTTAAAACTTTTATCATTCCCAGCCAATATATGTTGAGTGATATATCCTTAAAAACTGTCTTTGTCACATGCCTAAAAGCACATTGGCAAGGAGCTCAGCCTCATGATGTTAAAGAAAGAAAGAAAGAAAGAAAGAAAGAAAGAAAGAAAGAAAGAAAGAAAGAAAGAAAGAAAGAAAGAAAGAAAGAAAGTATAATCAGTTATAAAAGGTATAAAATGGTGGCAAATAGTATAAAATGGCATCCAAACATTTCACTGTGCTATAACATGGATTGTTTTGTTTTGGCTTAATGTTTTGGGAGACAGCAATTTTTATTTGTAAACATGATTTATCAGTCAGTTAAATGTAAATGTGTTGATTGTTTATTCAACAAACTATAGTTAAACAACAAACCATGATATAGTACAGTATCTTAGTGAAGAAATAAAATGCAGATGGCTTTCTCATATACATAATGTAGTATGAATGAAGGCAAATATATGTGTCCCAGGGTAACAATGCAAGATCGAATTTGGGTCAGTCACCGGGATCAGAGATTTATTTACTCTTCCAAGCTTTCGGACTCATGCTGGAGCCCATCTTCAGGGAATTTCTCTTTACTGAAATACGTGCTTTGGATTGTTCTCTGAGTTGTGTTTATGTGGTACCTTCCTATTGGTCTGATGGGTGTATTAATGGCTGCCGATTAGCTGTCATTTCCTTGTGCTGCCAAGTCCTCGGCTCCTAAATATTTGATAAGTTTGTGGTAATCACAATGCATAATTTGTCCTTGTTATTATCACACACCTCTGTTCAGTGTGCGATATCCACTTGCAGATCTCGGAAGTTGGATTTATTTATTTTATTTATTTACTAGAATTTGTCAAACAACAACGAAAACACAAATACAAGAATAAAAAGAATATAAAATACAATGACAGGGATGATAGGCACAATAGTGCACCTATGCATGCCCCCTCTGCTGCTTATGAAATGTTTTTGATGTACGGAAGGGTGTGCCACATAGTTGGTCTTTTACCTTCTTTTTTCTTTTCTCTCCTTTGCTTTTGGGCAGGCATCTTGTAATACTGTAGCATGTTTGTATTTGAATATGCTGGTAAACACCAGGATATTGAGCCCCCAGCGAGTCCCATCATCCCTGATGCCTTCACTAATCCAGAGAGGTGCTCCCCCCCCCCTTATTATTCTTCCAAGAGCAAGGCAGAGTGGGGAAACAGTTTTTGAGATTAGACACTAGCTGAGAAACAGTTATACCCTTTGGAATGCCCTTGGCAAACTTTCAACTTTTTGACTAGCTTGTCAAAAGCAATCTGCTCATATTCTACAGGCGAAGGCGAAAACGTAGGCAATTGTCTTCTAGAATTTCAACAGGAATATTGGACTAAGATAGATTGAGTTGTGTCTTTAAACTTAATAACATAAAGGACAATCTCACTATGACTACATTTGTTCTTCTTGCCAGTTTATAAAATGTTTATCGTAATGCTTCTCAATAGAGCTTTGATTGAAGCTATTTCCCCCTGCATTTACATATTATCCTCCTGATTATGGTTTTATATCTCAAAAAGATTCTATTTCTTTTCTGTTATTGAGGTACTGTGTTATCATAAACAGAGGTCTGGCTGTGCATTGGAAAGATAATCCTCCTCTATTCTGATTGTTTTCAGCTACAGTACTGACTGAGGTTGTTTAGACATGGCACAAAGACTTGGCCTTATAAAAGCTACACACCAGGGAGGTGACAGAGGTTCTCCTTGCTATTCAGGGTAGAGGAATACCAACCACTGTCATAATTGTCCTCCACAATTTGGCTTGTTCTGCATTGATAGGCTAGCATTCTCTCTTATTTTTTTTTAAATACTCTGGGCAGTATTTCCATGGGGAAAAAAACGGATCTAATACAAATCGTGAGCTTGAAGTGAAATTGAAAACTGCATCTCATAAACAGAGTGCTTTTATATTATTATATTTGTAACAATAAATGCCTTTTTCTCCAGGGTTATGCTTCCTCACCAGGCACACTTATTTCAGCTTCAGACTGGTAATTTTGACATTATGACTCAAGCTAATGTGCAAATGCAAGTGGTAAATCAGATTTCTATCAATTCAATGCAGTGATAGAAAACTGATTTTACTACTTGAATTTCAGCAGGTAGCAAAAATATGCTATGTTACAAAGTTGTTTTTTTTCCTCCAAGTCCAAACAGGTTTCTAGTGAAATGCATTCAACTACTTGATATCCGTGTTAGAGTTTGGATCCTAAGTTATGCTGACAACTGTAGTCTGAGGATCGCTTAAGAGAAACAGTAGCATACCTTTTTTCTGTATAATACTAATTTGCGCTATCCTTTATAATGTGGTTTCCAGGTTCGGCTAAGCACTTTTCATTCAATGTTTTCAAATGGAGCACTGAAATATTTAAACATGCTTGGCACTATTGTGCAAGGCTTTAAAATCAAAGTAAATAGCAAGCTATTGGACTATAATGAGAGTTTATAGTGCCAGTTAATATTTAATTTCTATGTTTGGTTTCCCTCTAATGTTCTGCTCTAAAGAATGAATATTTTTCTGACAAGACTTCTCCATTATACAGTATATTCTTCCTATACAGTGTTACTATTATTGCAGAAAACAGATATTGTAGACTTCATCTAATGTCTTTTTGACTCATTGAAACAGGGTAATGAAGCTGACTAGTCACCAATTCTGTCCACGTTTCAGGTTTTAAGCTTCCTAAACTACATTAAAAACAAAATGCCCCCTCCAGCCTTTTATTTTTAGAATTTGACATCCAAGGTTCTGTAGGGGCTTGTAAACAGATGCATTCCTAAAAATGTTTTTTAAAAAATCAGAATTTAAATTTATTTTAAAAGGGTTAACATATGGTATTATATAAAACCAAGTAGCAACACAGTAGCTTTATTATTTTTTTATAGGAAGGTTATAATTCCAACATTAAAAAAAAGTCAAAATGCCAAAGCAAAGCATTTGAAAACTTGACTTTATTTTTTGTAACCATGTATGTAAATGTTCTTTAAAGATAAATAAGACAGAAAATTATCCAGCTAGAGCAGGGTGTCAAACACAATGCCCGGGGGCTAAATCTGGTTGGTGGGATGCTTAGATCTGGCCTGTGGGGCTGCCCTGGAAACAACAAAGGACCGGCCCACAGTGCTTCTGCCAGCAAAAAGGGAGCTTGGGAGGGCCACATGCATCCCACCCAACACCCCCCTGCTCCATTTTTGCTGGCAGAGAGTTGCAGGAGGCTGTTGTAGCCAAAAATGGAGCTTGGGAGCCTGTTTTCGCTGGCAGAGCACTCGTGCCACCACAAGCGCCCCCAACACGCATTACATCAAGCTGGCCACGTCTACCCTGGTCACGCCCATCCCACAACCCTGATGCGGCCCTCAATCAAATCAAGTTTGACACCCCGACATCGAGGTTGTCCTCCATTTACAACCACAATCAGGGAGCAGAATTTCTGTTGCTAAGAAAGGTGCTGGTTAAGTGAGTTATGGCTAATTTTTCAATCATTTGCCACAGCTGTTAAGTGAATCATTGTAATTAAGTGAAATGCAGTTGTTAAGTGAATGTAAATGTTCCCATTGACTTTGCTTATTGGAAGCTGACTGGGAAGATCTCAAGTGGAGATCACGAGCCTGGGATCTTGCAACAAATATAAATACTATACATGCCAGTTAACAAGCACATAAATTTTGATCATATGACCATGGAGGATGTTTGTTAAATGTGAGGACCAGTTGTAAGCCAATTTCTTCACTGCTGTTGTAACTTTGAGTGGTTGCTAAATAAATGTTTGTCAATTGAGGACTACCTTTAGGCCAGGGGTGTCAAACTTGATTTATTTGAGGGCCGCATCATGGTTGTTTG
>JANHFJ010007969.1:108909-120018 GCA_032468195.1 Cerberus rynchops
TGCACAATAGCTGTAGGCTAAAAATAAAATTCTCCAGTTTTTGGAAGATCCTGTAATGCTGTAATGGAATAACAGTTGTTACTTACCTGTGTATTTTTGGGGGTGGGTGGGAAGGAGATGGGGAATAATTTAATTGTGTATGAACAAATGTGATTGATTGATCTGTCTGACTTACTCAGTAAATCCATACACAGCATCTCAGTAAATCCATACACAGCATGTTGACAGGATTACGTCCAGCTACTTATAGCAACACAATCTATTTTGTTTTATAAAACTTTTGTCTATGCACTCTTCACCCCTTTGTATATTAGCTTTGATTTGTTACCATGGTCTGCATTATGTGTGAGGTTTACATTATCTCCGTAGTGGTTTATTGTTGATTAACAACCATCAAGTCCTAATTTCTTTCAAGTTTTGTGTAGCACCTTGGATAGCTCCATGGGAATTCAGGCTGAAGTGCCATTGAATACACCTTTAGTATTGCTTTATAATTAAACAGCATGAGGAGAACTTAAGTACAGTTCAGTTTAGTTCTTAGACCAGTTGTTTATCTGTTTACCTCTCTAGAAGGGACACTTCTCCCAGGTAAACAAGAAAAAGCTATTGACTCCAATAATATTGGGAGAAAGATGATACCTGAGAAAAAATTGGATTCATGCATAAAGTACAGAATCAGTCATGACCAGTTATTTTATAGATTATTTTTGCACAATTTATCATGGTGTGTTTGTCTAGCCAAAGGATAACACTGAGCTCTATTCTGTTAGATAGGACACAGAAAGACATGGCTTTGATATAGAACAATGTTAAGGAAAATGGCTAAACCAGGAAACTGTCTTTCAAGTTCTAAGATTTTACTATTTTATCCTCAGCCTCAGGATGGGTAGTATAATTTTGGAGATATAACAAGTTATCTATTTTGAGCTTGCACTTTTTATAGATTTAACATTGTTGCTTACTGGTTAGTCTCCACCAATTAAATAATGCAGGATTACAGAATGCCTGGATGATGGATGCTGTAACAATTGTGGCAATGTAATCTAATTGGATTCATGGTCTAAACACTTCCAAAAATTTGAAAAATCTGAGCTGTATAGTCACATATTTTTCCAGATATTTAAAAAAGGACACTAAAAACATAGTGAATAAGCAATTATAAGCAATTGAATACAAAATGGTTCAACCATCTTCTCTTACTCTTGTCTCTTTATCTTTGTTTTCATTATATATAGTATATTACCCCAAGCAAGTGCCATCCCCTTATATTGATCAGAGTAGTTGGGAATTCTGGGAATTTTAGTCTAAAATAGTACTGGAAAAAATGATTATCTTTCGTTTTTTTGTTTTAGTTTTCAATTCCCCCCCTATTATCCCTGGTAGTCTCTATTACCTGAGTTTTCAAGTTTTGAAAAAATGTCCTAAAATAATTTATTCATCCTGGGTTTCTTAATTTTTTTTTTTACAAAATAAATCCCATGGCAACCATTTTTCATCTTCATTTTATGTATTAAACCACTGTCCACTGCATATCAATGAATCTTTAATATTTCCAAAATTGCAATTGACGGATGGTATCTGTAGATCAATACACTTCTCAGTCAATGCAGCCTTCTTTTCCTTGATCTCAAGTGAAATAATAATTTTAATGGGTTGCATTGAAAAAAAAAATCCATTCCTGCAGTCAAGGGTATGAAGAAATTCTATACACAATAGTTCTCCCAATCGCTTTTTCTATTCTTCAATCAGATATCAAAACAATTTTGTTTTCACAGCTTCTCCTTTATCTGCTGTTGCCATATTCACATATAAATTAAAGTCCTCTTTCCTAAGCCCTTGGCTTCAAAGTTTTGATTTTTTTTTTTTAGTTTTCCTTTGAAGCATACTGAAATGCTGTATTTTTATTAATTTTCTGTGGACTTACTCTATTGTTGCCGCTATATTGGTAGTGTGATGATTGACTGTCATTTATTTGGATGAGTTGTTACTCTGAAAGTTGCAAGTGACTAAATGTTGGTAACACAAAAATATTTTATACAGATGCTTTTCATTGTATTACTTTTTTGTTTCCTGATGATAAGCATTGACTGGTATTTGAAAACTATTTGATTTATTGTTTTTTTTAAATAGGTGAGCTAAATGTCACACATATTATTTTTATTTACCTGAGCAGCACTGGGATTTTAGGAAAAATAGGCTTGGTACTTGTTCATATGTGATAGTTGTGTCTTAAGATTTACACTTAAGGTTTTCATCTGCTTCCCATATTAACATTCTACCATCACTTTTTAGAAATCATTGTTTGTGGGAGGGGCAGGTGAGAGTCCAGTGGCCCATAAAAGAGAACCTGGAGAGACCCCATGTAGTACCAGGCCACAATTCACTTATCCTGCTTAAGTATCAAATCATTCTGATTTCCAAGTTACAAAATACATAATTTCTTAAGAGTTTTGTTAATCTGCTTTAACCCTAGGATAAAGGCACCAATGCCTCTCCTCTAGCTTTCAAAAATATAATGTTATTATAAGCAATATAATTCTTCATTTATTTACAGCAGCTGGTTGGTTGTTTAATGCTGGACACAGCATTTAACAGCATCTCCATTTCATTCCCAAAATAAATAGGTCTGGCTAAGAAATGTTAAGAAATACAAAACAAAAAGGGAACCAACTATCACTGTAAATACAAATCAGTTCTCCAAAGAAACAAGAACCACACATAGCACCAACTATTCCTTTGGCTGACTTGAACAGCAATGGCTGTCTTTCTTCCTTTCCCAATGGCATCTTCAGAATTATACAATAAACATAGCCCTTTCTTACTTTCTCGATGTTCAGAATTGATACATACACTTTTGGATGCCATCCAAATCTATTGTTGTGGCATCCAGTTTAACAGAATATGCTCATTTGACATAGTGGTAAACATGGTGTTTATTCATTCTGGGAGGTCTGCTTTTTTATAAATGCTTGTAATTTTGAGAGTGAAGCCATTTAAACTGATTCTCTGGTAATGAAATTAAACCCTAAACTCTTTTGAAGCTGCTGATGTTTCCAATACATATTTTGGAGGGATTTTTCATTTGTGAAACCTGTGGAGAACTTAATAGAAAACTTGCAGCCTTTGGCTATGCTTAGTGAGTCGTAGGCATAACATATTTTGAAGGTGTCAGTTTGGGGAACATTATTGCCATAAAATAAAGTGACTTGTGCATAAGAGAGGACATTCTCATGGATGGTCCCAAAACATCATCTTTAATGGCACTTTTACTAATTCATTTGGTATAGGTAGTCCTTGAGTTGCAAATACAATTGAGCCCAAAATTTATGTTGCTAAGTGAAACATTTGTTAAGTGAGTTTGCCCCATTTTACAACTTTTCTTGCCACAGTTAAGTGAACCATTGCATTTGTTAAGTTAGTAACACAGTTGTTAAGTGAATCTGGATTTCCCATTGACTTTGCTTGTCAGAAAGTCACAAAAGCTTATCATATGACCCCAAGGACATTGCAGTCATTATAAATATGAACCAGTTGCCACACGGCATTTTGATCATGTGACCAAAGGGATGCTGCAACAGTCCTAAAATGTGAAAAACGGTCATAAGTTACTTTTTTCAGAGCCGTTGTAACTTTGAACAGTCACTAAATGAACTGTTGTAAGGGAGCACTACCTGTACTAGAAGTAGACCTCTCCTTGTTAATCCAACATTTTAAGAGGTACTTGTACTATTTTAGTTGCATTTATTTTACCGCTTTGATGTCCTTATTGTGCCCTTATTCATTGAATCATAGTCGAAACGAGCCATCAAAGCCTTTAAGGATCAGTGCAGGAGTCCAAATTAAAACATCCCTGACAGGCGGCTGCCTAACCTTTGACTAACCACATCCACTGAAAGGAAGTCTTTCACCTTACTTGATAATTGGTTCCGTTGTCAAACTGCTCTTACATTTTAGGAAGCATTTTCTAACATGCGGTCACAGTTTTCCTTTCTGTTGTTAAAATCATCATTCAGTGTTCTCTGCCATGGATGACAGCTTTTTACCTTCTTCTATGTGCCATTCTTTCAGGTATTTGGTCACGTTCCCTTCTTTTCAAGGCTACATGTTCCTAGTTCCTTTACTTTCTCTCCGCAGGATTTAATTTCTAGTTCTTCAGTCATACTCATTCTCCGTTTGAATCTCTCCTAGTTTTTCTGAATCATTCTTGAAATGTGGTGCCCAGAACTGGACACCATAATCAATGAATGTACTGTAGGTTCTGACAAGTGAAAAATACAGTAGGAAGTTTATGTTCAGTGATTTTCAAACTATATGTTTCATGATGCAACTGAACATGAATTGCCTTTTCTGCAGTTGTGTCACACGGCTGACCAATGTTCAGATTGCAGTCACTCTGTATCGTATTTCCCATTTTGTTGCTGCTGTTTTCCATTATTACATATTGTATTCTTTCGTATTATCTATTTCTACTTGAGTTATGTATGTCTAGAATTATATTGTACATTATAGTTACTGGGTGACTCAAGGTCACAATAAAGATATAAGTTATTTCCTTTTCTTAGCATTTCTCTTTCTCTAGTTTTGATATAATCCTTTGTGGTGAATGTTTTCTTCACAGTATATTTCTTTTTTCACAGTGATTTTTGGTTCACCATAGGTGGTTTGTGCTGGGGTAAATGTGCTGGGAGTGGGATTTAACAATATAAACACTTGGTGGCAAATACACATTATTTATATCTGAATACTTATCTTGTTTTAGGATTTTTCCTCTTTCGAAGCATAACAATAATTGTTGGGAATGAAATACATTCAGTTTCTCTAAAGTTTCATTTTAATTCCATTTAATTCCCATTGATTGTTTAATGATATGCTTTACCCTGCAGGTATTTTCTTTAATTTTTCCCCTCATGTATATGAGATATTTTTTATGGGTTCTTGAATACATCAAGATAAATTGTGTTGTTGAGTCAGTTTCTACTCCTACAGATAAATTGGGTGAGTTAGTGGAGGTGGGACACTGATTCCTGCTGCTTCTCTTCTTTGATATGTCTTGGTCTTTGCTGTTCTTTTATATGACTTGCACTAAGACTAGAATAAGAGGTTTACTTACCTTCTTAATGTAAATTATTTTCTGCTCTTCTATGGAAAGCAGATTTTCACAGTGGATAAATAGCAACTGAAGGAAAACAGGTTAATTTAGGAAGACTTCATAGGACAATATTTAAATGTCCCTATCTGTAGCAGTGGGGACCTAATTCATTTTTCCTTTTCTACTTAACTGGATCACTTGATTGAGTAATGGCATAAATTGGGGATCTCTTTGGGATTCAGGCAATAGAAAGTTAAGATTGGTGAGAACGTAATTAAAACAGATTAGCATGCAGTCAAACTTCAAATTCAACTCAGTTTTACTACTGTAAAGGTAAAGGTTTCCCCTTCCAGTTGTGTCCAACTCTAGGGGGCAATGCTCATCTCCATTTCTTAGCCAAGGGAGCCAGTATCATCCAAAGACATTTCTGGGATCCTGTGGCCAGCATGACTATACGCCAAGCTGCATGGAACATTGTTACCTTCCCATCAAAGTGGTACCTATTTATCTATTCACATTTGCAAGCTTTCAAACTGCTAGGTTTGTAGGAGCTGGGGTAAATAACAGTAGCTCAACCCTCACAAGGCATTCAGGTCTTGAACCTGAGCTATCAGCTTTCCTGCTGGCAAATTCAGCATCTTTTAACTATTTATAAATTATGCCATTTATACCCAAGAAGACTAGCACTGATTTGAAACAAAACCTGTTGCCTGGGAATATAGATGTTGATAAGTTGCTGATCTCTTTGTATATGTGTATGACTATACTTCTTACTCAACTTTTATAGTGCGTGATTCTTACATGTTAGCATATGCCTGGGCAAATACAAGACTTTGATGCAAACAATCAGTAGGTCCATTTTTAAACAGAGAGATGAATTTCTTAGAAGTAGTATTTCCAGCATCATTTGTGACTACATTTCTGAGAATAATGCAGATTTATTGTTCTTCTAGGTTCAGACTGAGAGTTGAAGTGTCTGATAATATGCAGTAGTATAGGAGTAGAACATGGTAACACAAGTTTTCTGGTCAGAAAGTAACCAAATGCATAGTTTACATGCTGGCTACATAAACTGTTCTTTGCCATTTTCTCTCTATTTTTTGAACTGGAATATATCCCTGACAAGAACCTTTAAAAAATCAACCTGGCACTGAGAGGCAGAAAATAAGTCTAATTTTGCCACACTTCACTGTTAAAATATTGGGCTTCATTTCTTTAGCTTTGTGCACAGTCCAGTTCATTGAGTTCTAGCTGGTACACTGATTTAGTGCAAAGGTATTGAATAGAATACCTGAGGAAACATAGCTTATAATAAAAAGGTTTCAATTATGAGCAGTAGCTGGTTCATAGAATTGTAAATATTTTCCTGGTTCATAAATAACAAGCCAAGAATTCTAGAAACTAAAAACTAATTTTGGTGAAGTTGTTTTCTCAGCTATATGGAAGGTTAAAGTTCAAAAGCCTGAGGCACTGCTTGCTCCTATCCACATAGCTCTGCCTCAGAGTTTGACACATTTCAGTTGAGAGCTGCATTTTTTGAGAGACCATGGATCAATTGGTGGGCAGAATTGAAGCAAACTATGGGCAAGACCAGATCAGAAAGCCTCCGTGTTATGAGAAAATCCATTCTCTCCATATTTCTGTATTTCATTTTCTGTTTGTAGACTCTTTTCCTCTGTTCTTATGCCACAAGAAGAAATACTGTTCTTGCAAACATTTGAATTCTTTCCTTAAAATTGGGTTGCAGGTTGCCTAACCTACATTAAATTATGCTTTAGTATTATGAAAATAGTTTCTGTCACTAGAGTAACTTGTTTATATTCCAGGAGAAAAGGGAAAGAAATAGAGTTTTTTTTTTTGCTGCTAGAAACTATAACAAAGCAAAAACCACACATGCAAATTAGTTACTGCAGATTTTAGGCACAATGACTATATTGCAATATATATTCTTATGGTTTCTAAAATCCTTTGGAATTGCAAGCACTGCATATCCAGAACAGAAAAACGAGAAATAATTAGCTTTGTTCAGTTTAGAGGAATAATAATCTGTTCTATTTTACAAACACATTTATCATCTCAATCCTATCACTTCAGCGGAGTGCTTTCTAGGCCATCAGTGGTGCTGTTAGGCACCTTGGTTTCCCTTTAAGACAGCTATCAACATATTCTTAACTAGTGAGAAGAAACATGACTATTTTGGGATGAACTGCTGATACTGACCTGTCCTGTTGGTGTTCCCATTACCCAGTGCTGTCTGAGTTTTGAGGGCTTGGATTTCAGATACAAAAATCAACCCTAACTGTGCCATTATACAGTATATTGTAGCAGTTAGCACAAGACACCACAAAGACTGTTGTGCTAAAAAGACCCCATTGCAAATCAAATCAAATCAAATCAAATCAAATCAAATCAAATCTTTATTGTCAAAGTTGGTTGACTGAGCTTTCCTCCATGCGACACCCCCCCCCCGACTCACATACAACCCACAGTAAAAAGACAGAAAATCCCCAACTCAGAAAATTTTTGGAACAATATTGATGTATAAATCTTGATCTGTAGCAGGGTTTCTCAACCTTGGTAGGTTGTGATGTGTAGACTTCAACTCCCAGAATTCCCTGGTCCACACATCTTCAGGTTGCAAGACTGAAAAACCCTGATCTATAGAGATGGTGGCTAACTAGCAATATAGTGTCGGTCACCTTCTGAATATACTATATCTTGTTCAATAAATGTAATGCTGAGATCTGAAATGACTTTCTCCCCTTCCTTTTTCTGGCGGACTGTACTTGATGCACAGCAGGTTTAAATCTTGCTATGCTTGGATTTACCACATTTATTGCTCCTGAGCTATCTCATTTTGAACTGGCTTTCCATCCCATGCTAAGTGCAGCAGTATTTTTGCTTCGGAACTGGCAATTATCAGTGGCCATCAGACTGTCTAAATGGTACATAATCTGACATCCTTGATGAAAACTTCATAGAGATGAAGATTGAGAGATGAAAGAAAGATGAAAAGCAGGAAGGTGAGCAAATCTATACAAGGAACAGGGATTTGCTGGTACTGCAGTTAACACAGGGGCAGTGGAAGCTCAAATGTTTGTTCTCCACTCTCTACCCCCCCCCCCCCCGCGCAATGAACTAGCGTTCATGGAGCAAATGACAAGAGATGATAATCACCTCAACATGGAGGAAGAGATGGTGGATGGGTATAAAAAGATATTATATTTGCAAATTTTCTTAAAGCATTAGTCAGTCTGTTTAAAAGGCAGGAACCTGTGCTAAAAAATAGGAAATGGGACCAGGAAAAAAGATTCCAGCAATTTCAATAAATACAGCATCAGCCCCAGTTCTTTTAATGTATCTTAAGAAGGAAATAAGATGTTTTATGATGGATCAGACTATTTGTCTCTTCATCCATAACAGCCAGCCAGCAACAGCTCTTTAGTTTTCAGGCAAGATATATTTATAAACTCAAGTGGTGATGCCACTTATGGGTTCTTGTATCTTCTCTCTATAGAGAAACCACATTTTCTATTTCTGAATTATAGCAACTCCTTCTGTTGGATGCCTGCCTCAGAACTGCAATCAATTGCAACTACTCTTCTGCATATTATTTATTTGTGCGTAATAACTAAGATACCTTTTGTAATAGCAATTAGATAGTGTACTCTATCCATTATTCTCATTACATAGTTGCTACAAGGTTGAACCCATGAAGAGTGATAATGTTGTTGGTACAGTAGAATCAATAATAACATTTGCCATAATAACATGTGCTATGATGCCCTGAAATTGGCTTGATAAAGTTTTTATCTCAAGATGAGCAAATCTAATCTCAGTTAGAAACAGAATAGACAGTTGTCTGAATCCTTCACCTCTTCCCAAATGACATGCTTTGTTCTGAATGAGTAGCTATTACCAAAGCAGAGATGAAAGGTGATATTAAACAAATACGTACAGTCCTTTTATATATTATGGAAACTTAATCCCTACTTCCAACCTTCAAACTTAGATGATTGGCTCAGTAGAAATTTCATATGGGCTGATAAATTTAAGATGGAGAGTTTTGCCTTGTTTTTGAATGTTGTCATATTTTCATCTTCCAAAATTTGATCCATACAAATGGCTATTACATGTGTGATTTAGCCATAAGATGAAACTCAGAACTGTTCTAGAAGCTTGGAAAATGAAAGAGATCATCCTCATGGTCAGGTGATCAAAATCTAGTTGCTTGGCAACTGAGTCACATCTATGGTGGTTGTAGTGTCCCAGAATCATGTGATCCTTTTTTGCAACCTTCTGATGAGCAAAGTCACTGGCTGAACCAGATTCAACAACTGTGTTACCAACTTAACAATTGCAGTGATTTCCTTAACAGCTGTGGCAAGAAAGGTTATAAAATGGGGCAGAACTCATTTAACAAATGTCTCACTTAGCAACATAAATTGTGGTTGCAAGTTGAGGACTAGTTGAGACTGTATAGTCTATCATTTTGTGTCACAAGGACAATCATACACTGTTTTTTCAAAAAACAGAAACACAAGGCAACCTCATCTTATCAGATGCATATAGTATTAAAGGTTGCAGAAAGTGGTATAGATCTTGTCTTAAAGCAACAGTGGCAGATACCATCTCAGCCTATGAGAACTCTTTTGATGGGCAGGGTTGCAAAATGCTTTGAATGAATAAATAGTGGCTACATTTTTTTTTTTACTACAAGTATTATCTGTTGATGGCAATAACTAGGTTCATTTTGTTACCTAACTCCATGCTGGCAGAGTCAGAGCAGAAGGGACTTAACTTTTAAATAAAAAAAAAGAGAGAGTGGGGAGAGAAAAGCCAATAGCAGTTCCTAATACAGGAAGAGCCTTGGTTGCCTTGGAAACCCAGACAACTGTGCTTTATTAGCAGCAGCAAAGTGGTCTTTGCAGAATAAGCTGCGCTGAATCTGTAATAGGATTATGGCAACCTGTTTTTCCTCACTGTCCCTCCCTCTACTTTTCCTTGCCCTTTTTGTCAGAGATTTATGATTAATATATAATCTTCTGCTGAGCGAAAAAAGAACTTTTCCACATCTCAAATAGTAGGGTGGGAGGAAGAAAATTATACTGGGTTTCTCCCAGGACCAAGCTCAAGGCTTGTTAATCAATTGGCTGCTTTGCCCAACTGGACATCTGCCAGAGATGTATAGACATATTAGGCAAGGCCTGTGGCGGTCCAGATTTGCTGAATTGCAAGTACTCTCAGCAGTTCCAGCTGACATGACTAATAGTAGTAAAAGCTAATTCTGCAATATTTAGAAGGCCACATTTTCCCCATCCCTGCTCTAATAATCTTGGAACTATGGTCATTTTTCTGACCTGGAACTTGTTCATATCACTTGAGCTCCAGTGGCTTCTGCTTCATCTTAATCTGTGATGACACCTGCATGTGAAATCTCACTACCTATAAATTTTCATTGTATAGTCTCCCATAAGACATTCCTTTGATGAAAGTTTCCTAAAAGCCTTTTTAGAAACTCTCCAATGTAACCCTTTTACAATTGCCTATTTCTAAAATAAGACATACTTTTATGAAAACAGTATCTTCACTAATTGAGTGCTAGCAAAGGTAATTGCTTTTGTAAGACAATGAAATAAAACCACACACAATGAAAGCAATTTCATACTAGTATATGGAGAACCTCTATCCCCACCCAAACTATAATTTTAAATAAATTCAATGGGAGTTATAGTTTTTTTTAAATTATTAAATTTATGTGCTACCCATTTCATCAGAGATGACTTTCCCAGTTCCTTGGGAGCTACAATTTTAATTAAGTTCCTCTTAAAAAATAAGGCCTCATTACTGTACATATTGAATTACATACTGAATTGGAATGTTTGTGATTGCAAACCTTTAGAGATTAAAAAAACAACCTAATATATTTTTCAAGGAAGGGTGAAGAGATTTTACATTTTTAAAATTTATTTCTGTGTCTGGTGCCCTGCTTCTTAATCAACTTCTTTATTTTCATAAAA
>JANHFJ010007969.1:159731-170301 GCA_032468195.1 Cerberus rynchops
CAAAGCTGGCTGAGGAATTCTGGGAGTTGAAGTCCACAAGTCTTCAAGTTGCCAAGATTGGAGACCCCTGTTTTACTACGTTAATCTAGATCAAATGAAAGTTCAAAGCTTCTTTATCTGAAGCATAAGGATAGCAAGCCCTGGTGGAATGCAGATTACACCTTTGATGCATAAGAAAGATAAGCAGATTTAGGAAGTTCAAAAATAAAGCATTCAGGGGAAAAAATTCAAAAAGCTGTTCCAGCTAAAAATAAATCGTCCCATTCAGAATGTTCTACTTGAATATCTCAAATGGATTTTTGTTCCATTGGAACAAAACTCAAAATGAAATTGATTATTTGTTTTTGCTCTTCCTCTCCCTCGTCCCTCAACCTTAAAGGGCTAGAGTCCATCAATCATTGAAGCCAGAGCAATATGGGACCCATGTTTCCGAAGTCCAAACCAACAACTATGTTTTTAAAAAACAAAAGGGATCTGAAGCAGAAGTTCTGAACTTGTCACTGACTATTGTTGCCAATCTCTGTTATTCTAGATTCTAAAAAGAGTGTGACTGAAGCCTGATAACTTAATATGCCATGATCCAACCAAAAGTTTCCTGCATCTGCCCAAATCCCTGATTGTATGATGCCTTTTAGTGCTTCAAAATCAAAAAATTTTTCTCTCTGTGTTCTGTGTCCCACTATGCCCTCAAATTAATAGATTAATCAGAAAGAGGCCTTCAGCTAAGAAATACACAGACACATGTATGGAATGGAATTCATATATACAATATCATATTGAACACTCATAGCACAGTACCTGATCTTCTGCAAAGGTGAAGGACAAAGGTTGAAGCTGCAGTTCTTCTCCTCCATCCAGCTGCATACACAAGCCAAGGGGAAACACATCAATGGCTTGATGCCCTAAATTCTCTGCTGTGCCAAGAAGAGAGAAGAATTAAAGTAGTATCACTTCATAGATAACAGAGCTTCTGGGCTTATGTTTCCCTGTCTTTCTCTTCTTCACCATAATCTTTTGCTCACATCATATCCAAGTTCCAATGGGATCCCCTCCAGGTGAGTTTTGAGTGTGCATAGGTGTTTGCATCTACCTGTTGTCTGCCCCTATCCCTTTTCAGAAATTGTGCCCTTCTGCTCTGCTTGGCCATCCAGCCCTATCCATTCTGCTGTCTTGTGGCTTCTGCCGTGAAACTACAACCAGGTGTGGCCACTGTACCGCCTGTTTTACTTTGAGTCAACAATTTGTAGGGAGTATCCAACAACCTTGAATTCATAAGTTGAGGTTTTCAGGCAGGATAAGCCTCTGCAATCAAGACTGCCAAGTAAGTGGGGAAAGTTGGCAGATGTGAGGGATTCTCCCTCCGTTCTTCTTTTCTGCTAGCACTAATGGCCTAATTTATTTTTTAAATATGAAATACTAGCCCAATCTCAGAAGTTAAATAGTTGAGTCAGACAATTCAACTATTATGCTTCAGGACTTTTTTATGGATGCGTGTAGGATGAGTAGTTGGGGCAATTTGCCATGAAACAATATCCTTTGTCATAAAAGCTGCCAATGAGTTGGCAGCCCATGCTGGCAGTTCCATGTTATTGCATTGTCAAGGGACCAGTGGATCATATTTATTTCAATGTGTTGTCTTCCCGCTTCCTACTGAATTGGAAAAGGAAGCAGTCAGTAGATTAAGCTGGAAGTTCACATAAAGCCCGTTTACAAGATGCCAATCCTCCCAGGATTCAAGGGTATTTCACTTTTTAATAAATGTCAAACAATAGAGCAATATAAGTACTTGCCATAATAACTGAAGGAGATGTTTGAAAGGCAAGTAGAAAGGATAGAAACTTGAATGAAAAACTCCCTTCTTGAATGGAAAGCATTCCATTCATGTCTGTGTGAGAATATCAGTATTATCAATCCTGCTAGTGATGCTGTGTTGTGAGAACAAAATGATCTGAGGCTGTTGGAAAAGCTGGAGTTTACCTATAGTAATCCTTCTCCCTTCCTGCTACCACCAAGGTGCAATAAAAATAATATATTTAGCTCTGGTGTATATGCAAAATAAGAATAAGTGCAGGAGGACTTTTTTTTTTTTTTAAAAAGGGCTCAGGATTAAAATAGTTAGGTATTTTCTAGATTTGTCATTGTGCTCAGGTATACCCACAAAGCAGTGATGTAACAATTTACTGTTGCCTTAAATCAACAAGTAGTGAAATAATTATTTAACACTAAATTAAACCTCTCTTTTGGATTTCCTGAATTTTGGTATAACCAAACTTTGTCAGATCTTATGTGTGTGCTGCTGATAAATAAAAAGAGTTTGAATGAACAAATAAGAATTTAAACTGAGGGAAAGAAGAAATGTGACATGAAAGATCAAGTCTCTCAACAATCCATTTTCTATTTAGAAACTTCCAATTACAAATTAGAGTAGTTTCCAGCACCTCACCATTGATGATTTTTCTGGACTCTGGATAATCAGCAGCTGCCCCAAGTTTAAAATTTCTATTAATGAGTTATAGGCCAAAAATCAGACTAGTTATCTTGAAATCATGGACAATGGTATAGCAACAAAGTTTTAGGGTTAGCATCAAGTTGATATTTTTAAAAAGGAGAAAAAAGAAGAGCTAGGTAAAACTCTAAACCAGGTGTGTCAAACAGCGTCATTGCGGCGTCACGTGAGGTATTGAGACTTTTCCACCCTTCACTAAACCGGGTAGGGGTGTGGCCAGCATGTGACGCATTCGGCCCATGGGATGGGAGTTTGACAGCCTTGCTCTAAACAGATTGTTAAACAGATAATTTGTGAGCATTTAGGAAATGAATTGCTTGACAGAAACCAGCTTGGATTTAGCAAGAATGTATCATGAAAAATCAGCCTAGTCTCCTTTGATAAAATGACCAGTTTAGTTGAAAGGAGAATCCAGTATGGTTTGATTTTAACTGTCTTCCATAAGATTCTAGAAGAGCAAATGACAAAACATTGGTTGCACTATGCTATCTTTAGATGGGTACAAAGCTGGTTGAACAATTATGCCCAACAAATGTATATTAGTGGTCTATTGGAGGGATGTGTGGAGTGTATTATAGGGCTCTGTTATAATAAATATAATGGATTAGGGGTTATCCAAGCATTAGGCCTCTTTCACTCCACAGTAAGGGACATAATCTTGAAATGGAGACTATTGGGATAATAATGAATCTTCCAAGTGTATAGGCATCCTGTCAAAATCAGTACAAGTAATCCTGAACTTGCAACTATTCATTTAAGCATTGAAAACTGACTTATGACCAGTTTTCACACTTATGATGGTTGCAGCATCCCCCTGGTCACAGGATCAAAATTTGGGCACTTGACAACTGGCATGAATTTATCTATGTCCTGGGATCATATGATCACCATTTATAATCTGCCCAGCTGACTTCTGACAATGGGGGAAACCTGATTCGCTTAATGATCACTTCATTCACTTAACTGCAGCAATTCACTCAACAATTGTGGCAAAGAGATCGTAAAATGGGGAAAACTTACTGAATAACTGCTTCACTTAACAAAACTCACTTTTTTGGGCTCAATTGTGGTCATCAACAGAAGGCCACTTGTACACCCCCCCCCCAAATCTCTCTGAATTCACCTGAACTCTCAGAACAACTTCTAGAGTTCTACAGGCCTCCTTTACTTAGGCTAAGACATGTCGTCATCAATAAAGTTCTACGTCAGGGGTGTCAAACTCATGTTGTCATCACGTGACATAGCATGACTCCCCCTCCCTTTGCTAAACTCGGGGTGGGTGTGGCCAGTGTTACACATCTGGCCTGTGGGCCATGAGTTTGACACCCCTGTTCTAGGTGAAAATGGGTTCTTAAAAGAGCAGCAAGGCTGAAGATTGCCAAAAATTTATGGAGGAGCAGTGGACAGATGAGTCAACTGTGGAACTTTTCAGGCTATACATGGACATAATTATATTTGTCAGAAACCAAACAGTGCATTCCACAATAAATATCATTCCAATGCCTGGAGGTAGAGGTGATAGTGCCAAAACTTTGCTTTGCTGCCTCAGGATCAGATGATTTGACAGTATTGAAAACAGCTAAATGTCTATTGAAAACAGCCTAATTCTTTATTTCACATAATTCTGCAAGATAGTAGCAGCAAGACCCAAATAAAGCTTTAATACATCATTGAAAAAGTTACGCAAAAATTCAGGTAATCCAAAAGGGGACAAATATTTATTCACAGAAATGTGCTTTGCACCATACCAGGTAGGAAAAAAAATGTTTTGCTCTTGTTAAGAATGCAAGCTGTGACAAATAGTTGAACTCTGGCCTTACCAAATCTGTCTCTTTTTGTTCCAATTTTCGCACAATATAAAAAAACAATAGCTTTGAATTGTGGCAAGATTTTCTGAGATTATATGTGTAATGTGATATAATGCTAAATGCTTTTGCCTATGATCTGGAGGCAGCTGAATGGCACACAAAAGAAGCACAAAGAAACGTAAATTTTGGTAATGTTGTTGAAAATTTAATCTGAATAGCAGATCTGGATAAAAACTCAGAAATAGAGTTTTTTCCTTGTGAGTTAATGATGGAAACAAATATATCATTGGAAATAACATAAGTGGAAGAGTTCACCCAAATGCAGTGCATTTGCTTTTTTGATGGTGCGACTTTTACTTCAGGATGTACGATGATCTGATTTTTGAGTCTAAGAAGATGTTGAAGAGATTAGATTTCCAGTAGAAGCAAAAACAACAGCAACAACAAACCAAACCCTATAGACAATTTTTGGAGCAGGCAAATCTATGAACATAGGCTGTATGTATTCCAGCATGATCATGTTTATCAGTGAAAAGGGTTTATTGCAGTGAGAAGGGATTATGGTAATACCTAATTCACATTTCCCATGGAATTTGATTTCTGAATAATCCAGGGATGCTAACATTTCATTCTGTCTTCCAGTATCCTTTCTAGCTAAGCAAAAGAGTTTTGGCATATGATAATGCAATTAAGAATGTATGCTGAAGTTGGACCTTTTTATTTTTGGGAAAATTGAAGAATGGATGTGCTCTTTCTAAACCATCAGTGTAATTGCTCAGTTGCTCAGGGCAAGAGAGCAAAATACTATTGAAGTACTTTAAACATTATGTATGATTGTTGTTAGGCATGACATTTAATCGAATGCATTGTTACTATCCTTATAGTAATAGAACCTAGAAAATTATAAGCTTCTGCTTTAAAATACTGAAGATGCAACACTGCACAATTGTGAAGTTTGTTGACTGTAAAGTATGAAGGAGACAATGGTGATATAAAATGAGGATAAGAAAAATGAAAGGAAACTTTATCATCTGTTTTGGTTAACTAAATTGAGAGGCTCATTAGAGATCAAGCAACCTAATAAGGATATAACAATTTCTCATCTGTTTTAATATGTTCACCTACATGAGGAAGGCTGTGGATCAATGGTATATCGAAAATGCATTCTGCAGATTCACTTAACAACTGTGTTACCAACTTAACAATTGCAGTAACACGCTTAACAACAGTGGCAAGAAAATTCATAAAATGGGGCAGAACTGACTTAACAAATGTCTCACTTTGCAACAGAAATGTTGGACTCAATTGTAGTTGCAAGTCAAGGACTACTTGCAAGACTTTTGTTCACCATCTAGAGTTAGATAGTTAAGATGGGCAGTTGTACTGATTTTCTCTAATATAAATTCTTTCTGAAGTTCTAGAAGCAACTTCTTTCTTATTATCAAAAAAAGCATTGGATTCACCACAAAACCTTGAGATAAATTGAATATATTGGATATATTGAAGGAGAGATATACTCAACATTGTGGCAGAAATTATGCTTTCTGTGATTATTGATAGACTACAATAAACTCAAAATGCAAAGAAAAACTCATTCTTTAGAACATAAAATTCAACCAAGAAATAGGGCCAGGATAAGAATACTCATTATTCAGTGAATCTCATTTCCTTCAAATCTGTTCCAAGTGGAGGGAGGAGAAAAGGAGACAAACAGAGAATGAATTCAATCCTGAATTAAAATCAAGGTAATAAAGTAGTCAGAAAGAGAAATTTGGGGGAAAATTTCTATGTGTGAGTTGCAGTTAGTGTTATATAAACTTAAACTTATGTCTTTGAGACTTATGGTTCAGAAAAGAAATACTCATTCAGACTTTATCCCCAGCTGACCCCAAAAGCACTTTATTCAGTAACTGAATACTGTGTCAGGAAAAGACTACTTCAGTTGATTTAGTGATTGGCAAGTAAGTAGACTATTGGAGGTAGCGCAGAAATTTTTACAGAAAGCTAAATTTTCTCTAGCAGCATACATATTTTTTAACGTGAAAGTTAGGAGAGTCCTGAATCTTTGATCAGAATTAGACAGGTGTCAATTAATGTTGAACTCAATCTTTCATTTGTTGTACATCCACAGGCATGAAAAGCATCTTATTTTAACTGTGACACTAAATACCAGTTTAATCAGAAGTGAATCTAGGTTGAATTTAGGGAGGGTTCCTTGCTCTCATTGCAGAGGTAGAACAGGCATGTTGCTGAATGTTCAAAGGGGTTACAGGAAGCAGTTTCTTCAAGTAAAAGATATAGCACTGTGGAAAACAATTAACACATTACTTCGCAAATCAACAGGCTTCTTCCTTGAAGCATTAAAGCAGCCACCTCCTCTAGAAAGGGTATACGTGAATAGACATGTATTCTGGAGATGTATTCTGTATTTGAATGTATTCTGTGTCCTGTGCTTTGTGTGATTATACCGATGGAAGCTCATTCAATTTCGCTGCACACATATTGTGCATTGACAATAAAGGATGGAATTGAATTAAACAACATTCTCTTATGCTGCCAGCAAAATTGTCTGAGATGATATGGGAAGGCATTTGAAATAGCCACATTGAGCATTCCAGAGGACATGACTACTAAGAGCTTTGAGAAAAGATGCTTTGCTTATGACAGATTTTTACAAAATGCTCTTTGGAATGTTTTGCACAAAGCTTGGAATGTGTAGATGTTTGGATATGACTTCCGTAGCAGAAAGGGAAATGATGGAAAAGTCGGTAGTGATGCCAACTGTTTTCTCAATGTTGTAGAACAAAGCCAAGCAATTTTTGACCCAGAAGGATCAAAACCTCCCTGTTACACTACAACCAACTCTTTGCAGAGATGCTTACAATCTGGAAAGAGGCACTTTGGAAAGAAGTGGCCCTTTAGAATAAATGCATTTTGCTCATGTGAATCTGATTTGAATAAGACCATGAGTACTAAGCAGTCTTAACTGTGACATTAAGGAAGTGAAAAAATTTCTTAGGGCAGTGCTGTAGAGTTAAATTTATGTGATTTATATGTAGTATGAAGCTCACCCCAAAAGGGAATAGAGTGATACAGGGGTATGTGTGTTTCTGGATAGTTACTATCTATGTACTCATAGCTGCATGTGTATAAATGTTGACTTGGATCAATGGATGTACCATTTAAGTAAAGTGAGTACCTTCATTTAAAAAAAAAACACCAGGGCATCCAAAACTACATATTGCTTCCCTCAAACAAGACCAACACTAGAGGGTTTTCATGATTCCACCTAGATTCACTAAAGGCTAATAGAGTCTATATAGTGGGTGTCCTCACTTAGTGACCACTTGACCACTTGATCTTAAGCAAATCAGTCACTAAATGAAATGGTTAGTGTGCTTATCTTATTACAGCTTTCTTTGCTGTACAGCTTGCAAAGGTTGTAAATGTGTGGATTGGCCACAAAATTACTTTTCATCACCTCCATAACTATGAATAGTTGCTGTACAAAGCAGTCCATCTACATGTAATAACGTTTGCACATTTCTAAACAGATTATAAGATTCAGCTTTATATTTACCACTAAATACAAATTTATATCACATGTTATAGATTTCCCATTTCCCATTTGTGTGTGTGTGTGTGTGTGTGTGTGTGTAAGTAATCCGGAGACGTAGCCATGGTAGTATTTGTTGCAGTAAAAACAGGAAATTGTGACACCTTAACAGACCATGCTATAATACATTTCTTGTGAAAAGTTAATACATTTGTGGAAACATGAGTATGCATAGAAAGACTCCTTCTGTCCATGTTCCTTCTTTGTTTGTAAAGCTCTGTCAGGCTTCATCTCCATTTGGGCCAACAGTGCCTTTATTTTAATATAAATAGTGAAGCAAAGAGCTGGAATAGCACACAGCCTGATCCCTGTGTTTGTAGAAAGCTGTGAGGAGAGTTTTTTTTAGTATTTTATAACTCCCCATCTTGTCAGGGCCAGCTGCCAGTGATAATACTCTCTGTACTGTAATGTATTATGGGCTAAGCTTGGAGCAATGGGGCTTGATAAAAACCAGGCACACATTATTAATGAAAGATGTTGATCATGGCAATGGCTGGAGAGGGTAAGAGACAGCTAGAGCCTAACCACAAGGAAGGCCCAACTTGGCACTTGGAAAATGGGAAGGATGGAGTCTGCACAGCGAGGCAAAGCAGATGGGACTAGGGGGAGAGAAATTGGCTGTTCCTTTCAGTTAATAGGAGGGGGAGCCACAGCATGGAGGCACCCAGAGCCTTCTGAAAATTAACCTTCCTTTGATTTTACATTCTACTTGATTCTAGCTCCTTGAAATAAGCATGAAAGAGCATTGATTGAAAGTTGAGAAGAGCAATGACTTTATCCTCATTCTAAATGGTCCTTAAAACAGTCTGCTTCACAGATTAAAGGCTTGGAGGTTATTTTAGATCACCCCATGTTCTTTTGCTTTGTCACACTTTGCTGTCTTCTTCAAGATTTTAATTATAGCTAGGCATCAAGTACTGCGTGCTACATTTTGTCATAATCTCTTGCACAAGGAAACATGCTGAACAGGATTGGAACTAAGTACCATAATAACAGGGAATGTTTTAATAAATATTTTGACTGCTATACACATTGCCTATGTTGTACACATGCTCTATAGAAACCAAGGTTTAATACATGGCAGTTTCTCTTTTTTTGGCCAAAAGCTAGTTAGGTCACCATGGCCTCCATGAAATTTCTAATTTGTAAGCAGAGGAGTGAGTCAGCATAGCCAATCAGCAGATAGGTATTGCCTAAGAGTTCTGTGTTTTAGGACTTTTTATCGACCATTAGCTGTTAAATAAAGTTTCTTACTCTAGTGTGGCACCGCCCTGACTACTATGCCAATTGTATAGTATTACTTTATTGTAAAATAAAAACATTGAAATGGCTCTATTTGTTCAAGCCTATTGTTTGTACAAATTTTCCAATGAATGTTGAAGTTCATTTTCTATGACAAATAGTTAACTATAGCAAAGGCTTTCAATAATAGTGATAAACTTGAATCTCTGTTGTTCCAAGCAGCATACAGTTAAGTGTAGTTAGGATATTTGACGGTGTAGGCATTTACTACAGGAACTGCTTGTTTTAAGCTTGTTTGAAGCCCTTGCTTCTCTAACAGCATATGTGTTACAAACATTTCTTAAATGAAAAAAATAAATAAATCCAAAAGCGCAATTATATTTGGGACTGCTAAATTCTAAGTGAAATGGCACAACTACAGTATATTCTACTATTTTGCTTTGTACCTTCACTGGAAGGCATTTACTCTGGGAGAAGGAAGGGAGGCAGCTGAATATGTGAAAGGAATAGGAAGAAATAATTCCAGTTGGTGCTTACAGGATTTTTTTTTTTAGTACTCTGATATATCTTCTTTCTTTGGAATTAATAATCCTGATATTTTATGTTGATTGTGTGAAATCATAGACATTCCTTTTGGGGGGAGGATTTTTTTCTAAAGAAATGAATTTTTATTTGTCTTTGAAAATACACAGTGTCCCCCCTCTCTCCCCCTGGGTCCTGTAAATCAAAAGATGTTGGCGAGAGAGAATATGTGTGTAATAGAGTGGTACTAAATTCTCTACTTGTTAATCATAACAAAAGCTCTTTACTCTCCATCTGAAAATAGAATTTTGCAATGTAAACAGTGAGTAGGCTAGTTTAAATTTGGAAAGAGATTATCACTCTCCACAAAATCTATTGAAAAAGATACAAAAGTGTTTTTTAGCCCATTGTTACCGAATGGATACACTTTGTATCATTCTTCTGAACAGTCAGCTATTGAAGTGTATTAAGGAAGTTTTCCTAATTCTAGCTTTGATTGCTCACCATTTAATACTTTTTGTCCCCTGGGAAAGGGAGCATTGTTGTGGATTCAGAAATTACTTAGGACCAGCCATTCCTAAAATTTTCACAATGGAGGCCAAGTAACAAAATGTTGTTTGGCATGGAGAATGTCTGTCTTATTCCTTTAACTGAAAATATTTTTTCTATTTTAAGGTTTTATTCATTTCAGTGTTATTCAGATGTTACATATTTGCTATTGGAGGTTACACTAATCAAAATCTAGGAGACAATTCTTAAGCAGGGACAGCATACACAGCACAGGAAATGTTCTTACCCGGGTTCAGTCACGTCCAGTGCCATCTAGTGACAGGGGTCTCCAGTCTTGGCAATTTGAAGACTTGTGGACTTCAACTC
>JANHFJ010007969.1:216155-230396 GCA_032468195.1 Cerberus rynchops
AGCTGTTCACCGCCCCGAGTCCTTCGGGAGAGGGGCAGTATATAAATTTAATAAAATTAAAATTAAATTAAATTAAAGCCAAACAGGAAGTCTCCCTGACCCATGTTGTACTTCTTATACACCCCCTTGAACTCCTGTGCACCCTTCCCAACTTGCATTATGCCTCTTACACACATCTTTTTATCCTCCCTCACCCAGCTACTGCCACGTATCTGCCTGCTGGCTTCCTCAAGTGACTTTGGTTGTGTGAAATAAGCAGGAAGTTCTCTTACCTAATGACTGTGGAATTTGGTTAACAAAAGCAACTGAGATTCATATGATTGCTACTTGAATTTTTTCCTGATGGCTTCCCCAGAAAGTCAATGGGGAAGCCAGCAGGGAAGGTTGCAAGTCACTGAGGGTAAGTCTTCTGCACCACATCAGCCACTTGCACATTCTTGTGCATCCTGTCTGATTTGTGCCACATTTTCATCCACCCTGGCACACCCTTCCTGACTTGCACCATGATTCTCCCACACACTTTCCCCTACCTTTCCGCTCACTCACTCATGTCCTCCCTGCTAGACAGCATCCACTTATCTGTCTGACCAACTTAGGCCTTGTAATTTCCTGTCAGTTTTCCCCATTGGTATTGATTGTGGGAAGTCGGCAGGAAGTTGCTTTGCCAAAAAATTAACAATATCCTCATAGCCAAATATAGGTGGCTACTTAGAATTATGGAATCATCCCCCTCTGTGTAATTATTTGTGATTATTTTAGAGAAGCAAAATAAATTATAATCAAGACAAGTTTTTATGATTAGGGTTATTTAGAAGTAGTATTAGAGGAATACTAATAGAAATATTAGAAGTAGTGTCTAACTGATGAAATAATGAGAGTGCCAAGCTTCCCTTACAGTAATGAATTGTGGTATAATGTACCTGTTAGGCTATCGATTACATATCACAGCATGGCAAATGATATTAGAGGCACCATTGGAAGATTTGCAAAATGTAAGCCTTTGTGATGCTGCCTACAAGATCCTATTATTGCAGTTTTCATATTATATAGTAATCATCAATAACATTTTAAACAGATAAAAATATCTAACTAGTAAAGAATGCATGCTAGTGTTACCATTATGAAACAAAGTGCATAAAAGTAACAATCTAATTCTGTTATTCTTCATTCTTCTACCACTATTCTCAGTATTTGCTCTTTACACACATTTGTTACATAGAGATGACTTAATTTTAGCTGAGTGTGCTATGGTGGTGATGGGTCTAAATAACACAGATCATTCAATAACTGCAAACCATCATTATTTAAGCCAAAGGTTTCTCAACTCTATATACCTTTAAATTATGTGGTTTTCAACTCCCATACTAGTTGGGGAATTTTGGGAGTTGAAGTCCCCATACCTTAAAATTGAAAAACATTGATTCAAGCAGTTTGGTACTGCTGTTTCATGTGGTATATTCCAGTCTTCTCATTGCTCTGTTGTATACTTGATTTTCCTAAGCAAAAAAGATTGGTGCAGCAGTTTTTACTTACTTTCTTAATTTTGTCTTCCTAATCCTAAACCAGTCTGGTTTTTCCCGTGAACTGAACTGATTTGGATATAAATTTGCTTGTTATAAATTGATGACTTTATTCAGATTTTCTCAGTGAAGTGAAATATCATGTGAAGCTCTAATTGTGATATATAATTTTAGTTTTGCAAAATACCTTCTTCCATTTATTTATTTTACTGCAGTTTTTCAAAATGCTTTCATTTTAAAATTTTGTTTTTGATTCAATAGATTAAAGGGATTTTCTTTGATCTGATCATTTCCTGTAGGTTTGCACAGTTGTTTTGAAAATGATGTGCAAAGAAGCCTCTGGAGAAATCCAGAAACACATCAGATGACTGTTATATTTTAAGTTGATCTGTTTACTCAGTATATAATTTAAGTGGGAGTTAATTTAAATATAATTAACCTATATCTCCCATTTCAGTTATTTTATGTTTTTATTTATTTTCTGTTATTTATGAGCCAAATCTAGTGCCAACACCCCAAATAAGATTAGGATATGCATACACAAAACCTTGGTGTTCATATTAAAGTAATGGTGTAAAAAAGAAACTGTTATAGTTAAATTGATGCTAAATGTATTGATGATTCTCTACTTATTCAAACTTTGATATTCAAATAATTAAACTATAATTGATTTATAGCATTTTGGTATATCATACAATTGGAAGTAGATACATAAATGCATATATCTGTCCTCAGAACTTTCTGCTGTAAACATACTTGTAATTAAAAACCTCCTTTCAAAGGTTCCTATGTATCTCTTAGGCAATCAAATACTTTGAAACCATCTGTATAGCTTCAACAAAATGCAAAGCAACTATAAAAGTACTGAAGTTCATTTCCAAAATGGGACTCTTTTTCATTTCTCATTAAAAACATGGATCCAGAAAACTTAATCAGAGTACTCTGAGATCATTTAATTCAAAATATCAGTGCGCAAATGTTTGTTTTAAACTACAGTAATCAAATTATACTGTTACAATGATGTTAGGCATATTTTTAGATGCTGGTAGTTAGAAAAGGAGAGAATGTACCTGTTAAAATTTAATTCTCAATCGATCTCAGCTTTGAGATGTCACCAGCTAGTTGATAAAGGACAGATTTATATACTTATGCAATAATGCATGATTGCTGTATCAGGATCTTTGTTATCTATTTAATTATCTATTTGAGTAATTTATGTTTAATGCTAATTTTTCTTGCTCCAATTACAATGCAGGGTTCAGAGCATTGGGTTTTTATAGAAAGAGGAACTTCTGGGCTGGAAGAGATAGCACTAAAACAAATTATTAAGACCCAGAAGGAAGAATCAAGTGCAGGTGCCTCAGGAAAGCAAACAGATTTGGACTTCTCAAAAGAGCCCACTGCAATAAGTGTAGCCAAGGCAGCAACAAAGCAAGAGGTGAAAGGAAATGAGGAAAGCAAAATAAAGGTTCACAGAAAAGCCAAAATGATAGCCAGCCCAGAAGATTTTGAATCATTATGGGAAGATGATAAGAATGAGAAAGATTACAGAAAGAGATCTTCTGAGACAGAAAACCTTACTGGGGAAAGAGAAGAGAAAAGCAATAAAATAGAGACAGCACTATTTGGTTCTTGTGAACCCAAGAAGAAAGAAGAACAGAAAGACAAAATAAAGGATGTGGTGCTAGCCTCCACTGAAAATATGCAACCTACTGGCCTACTCCAATCTAAAGATGGGCCAACATGTGCCTCTTTTCATCCAGAGTCTCCCAAAAAAGAAAACAGAATTATTATAAGCAAACATAGGACTTCTTTGAAATTATCAGAAAAGGAAGTTCTTCAGGATACCTCAGATTCTGACTCAGTTAAAACTAAGGTGAAACTAAGTGATAAGACAGCATCTTCTGCTGCTGAACGGATCATCTATTTGGGTTCTGAAGAAACTGATGAAGCAAATAATGAGGCCAAGGAATTCCTTGACCAAAAAATTAATTGTACCTTTGAGACGAAGCAAGAAAGCCAAATAGAAAAACAGAAGAGCATTAGTCTTGCCCCAGTTATAGGAAAGACAGAGGGAGAAAATGTGCTTCTGTTCTCCTTACCCACATATTGTGAAGGAATGTCAGACATCAGCAAAACAATTATTCAGTCAGAGCAGTCTGAGACTGCTGATGACAAAAACATACATTCTATTAAGCAGTCTTCAAATGAAAAAGAAGTTTATTCATCAATTTCAGGGGAAGGTGTTCCTATAGAGTCAAGTGATTATGTTATCAAAGATGATCAGGAATGCAATGCATGTTCTTCGACAGATGAAGCCTGCAAAAGGGATTCCATAATCCCATTATCAGTGCCTCAGTTACAATCTGGACCCTCCACAAAAGAGGCAACAGTTTATCCTTCTTATGAGCATAAAAAAGGATTTGATGAAACATATAACAGCAGACTTTCAGAATGGAAAAAAGAATATGATAAGAAGGAGGCTGATACTGCCATAGGAACACAGAGCATGATATCAAAACTTTCAGACGATCAAAGCAAAAATAAGTTAGACGAAATGGAAGCTACTCAAATACTTCTTGAGATGGAAGCCATAGAATGTATGGACTCCACCATGAATTCCTCACAACAGCAGCTTTCCTGTTCTACAGAAATTTCAGCTAGAGATTCACATGTATCACAAGAAGCAAAAACAGAAAAATTAGCTCAAGAAAATACTCATGATTCAAGCTGGCCTCTGCAGGACAAATTATCAGAAGGTCAGGAACTAGTCCAAAATAAATACATCCAATCCAAAGGTTCCACCAAAGATGAACTTCCTGACTCAGAGCTATCAGCCAAAGATGAAAGTATTGCATTGAAAAGTCCAGCCATAAACAAACAACAAGTGGAAAGTGGAGCCTTTGTTAATTCTAGTGAACAGGATCAGATAACAAAAGATAAGTCCACCCTGTCAGAAAATTCAAATAAAAATAAACCATCAAATTCATATATTATATCAGAAACAGTTAAATATGGATCTTCCAAGACTGAAGAGTACCACAGAAATGAGCCTCATGAATTAAATGGGATGGCTAAAAATAAATTCCAAGAATTGACTGAACTCGCAAAATTAGAAGAGGTGGCTAAGAATAATATTTCAGAATGGGAGGACTTAGCTAAAGATAAGCTCTGTGAAATGGAGGAGCTGACCAAAGATAACACTGCAAAGTCAGAGGATATGGTTTTAACTTTAAATCTTGATGCAGTAGTTCAGGGTACAACCTCTGGCTTGAAGCAGCCATCCAGGGATAAAATATTAAAGTCTGCCTCTGTAGTTGGTTCTAAACCTTCAGACTTGGAAGGACAATTTTTTTTAAAAGAAGAACTTGACACTACACAGTCTGTTAAGACTGGGTCACCTGAACCAAACAAAGAATATTCACAACCTCCTCATGCTATAAAGCAGTACCTGAAACCTATGCAAACTACAAGTAATAAACAAAAATCTAATCTGGAACAACTCAAGCTCATAGAGTATAGTACAGCTTCATCTCAAAAGCATCAGGATGCAGATTTATCCACAGAGAGCTCCAAGGATTTTGTTGAGTATAAAAGTGCAACAAATAAAGCAAACTCTATAGCTTCTAAAATTAGGATGTTTGAACAAGGTGAAATGTACAGCTTGCTTTCTGATGAACCAGATGTTGCCTTAACGGGATTCCATGATAGTTCTCCAGGCAGTGAGATACCAAAAGATTCATCAAACATAGAACTACATAAAGATACGTTTTTAGAAAACAATTCTGCAAAGTTAATAGTAACTTTGCAACCTTCAGATGGCAAAACAAAAGACCCTGGAGGAACATCAGACATGGCCTACCTAGCTGAAAATCAAGGAACAAGTGAAGGAGAACCATCTCAGCTGTCATCTTGGAAGGAAGATATTTCTCTTGGATCTGAGCAAGGAGGAGAAAGAGAAGCTGAACTGGCTTCTCCTGATTCTGGCTGTGAAATCACTTTGGCAGAAGCTGTGGTAACTCCCACATGAACTGTCCCACTGGAAAGTTCATAAAGCATGTTGTGTGACACGTCTTTATGCATCATGTGCCATGGCTTTAAACATGGCCATTGATTGAAAACTGCTGCTTGCATCCCTTGTCCTTTCTGTATGTGTGTGTGACCTGGCTCAGTTACTGAATGCAAACCTCCTGGCCCAGGCAGCTCATCAGCTTTTGGAGTGTTTCTGTGTGTGAGAGAGAGGGAGAGAAAGGGAGAAAGCTTCTAAAGATTTGGCTACCTAGAGAATGCCAGCTGCTAACTTACAACTAGGCTAGAGTACTATGAATGGAATTGCTCAAAGGTAGGGTGGGAGGGGATGACATGCCTAGAGCTTTACACCTTAATCATAACCATACCCCCAGGCACCCCGCCCCCTAGCAGCCACATTCTCATGCTTCCAGCTTCTTCCTTTTTGCATCTTTTTTTAATGTTGATCCCCTTTCTGGCTTCGCTTGTGAGCTTTCCTTCTCTTTCTGCTCTTGACAAGCTAGTGGCTGGCTGACAGACCAAAGAGCTTCACATTGCTCCAGTAAAGAAATAGTCAAAACTCCTTGCTGCTCCATTAAAATAATCCCTTTTCTCTAATCTAGAGCAAATTTCAAGAACCAACTTGGGAAGAAAAGGATTTGTCAGGCCTATCAGTAAAAGCCTGTCCGAAAGAAGAGAGTTTAAAGGCTGCTCCTCCAGTGGCCCTTCAGGTCTCAGTGCTGTTTTACTAACTGCTTGTGTTTGTGGTGTAAAAGCTCAACCTAAGTGATGGCGAGCCATGCACCACTACCCCTTCTCCTTGCTTACTGAGCTGCTACATATTTATACATGTATAATTATATATATTTATTTATGTAGATATATTTGATGCTTGTAATATATAAATATATATAAATATATCCTATCTGTGTTTCAATTATCTTTTCTCATACCTCTGAACATGCCAGAATCTGGACGAAAGGTAATATTTATTTCAGTAGGGCTCCTATTCATTGATTTAAATTAAATTTTGGCTCAGGACTTAACAGAGAGATTTTTTTTTCTGTGAATGAATAATTCTATGATACTTTAACATTATGCTGAAAAACAACCATTGGGCCAGACTGAGTAAAAACTGTAGTGCAGTTGAGAGGTATATTTGTAGCCTTCAAAGAAGAGCTAAAAACATCTCTTTTGTTCTGATTTTTCTTGTCAATTACACTGATTAAAATCCTGCTTGGAGAACATAAAACATGCTTGCTTCCTCTGATGGCTTCTCAGTCACAAGATGAGAGCGCTCACAACACAAGCCTTTTTCATCCAAATGTTACATTGCCTTGGGACAGATAGCCCTTGTAAAAACTGAAGTGAGGTATAAATAATAAAGGTCCAGGAAAAACAACAACATGTTGACTTGATCTCAGTGAAATTGACAAATGCTTTTTCCTGCAATATGTGCAAAGATTCAATCTTAGTTTTCACCTTGTTCGTTCAAACTTTTTCCCCCTATTCTTTCCTTCTTTCCCCCTCTTTTTGAATGTTTTCTATCCTCTCCTAACAATCAGTGAGCATCTGAGTTTCTTTTTAAATATCTTACAATGTTTGCTCTTTTGCACACACCTCCTTTTCATATAAAATATCCAACCATTTAGCTGGATTGATATTTTCAAAGTCACAATTTTATTTCCTCCTGGCAATTTTGTAAGTAGAATGAAACAATATTTTACCTTGTCTCCTCCCTGTAGAGAATTTGCTGTGAGACGAGTTTTGGTGATCATTTTTGGGATGTGTTTGACACCCTTTCTTTGATGCTGCTGTTCACTCTTTCTTTCTCTGTTTCATTGCTTCTGATGGCTACCATCTGCCATTCAGTGCTTAGAGCCTTAGCTTCTTTCCTCCCTTTTGTCTCATTCAGAGAGCGGGATTGAGGGAGGGCACAGAGGAGAAATCTAAGCTGCCTCGGCACAGGGCTCCTGAAAGTGATACCGGGGATGAAGACCAGGACCAGGAGAGAGACTCGGTCTTCCTGAAAGACAACCATTTGGCCATCGAGCGCAAGTGCTCCAGCATTACTGTCAGCTCAACTTCCAGCCTTGAGGCTGAGGTGGACTTCACTGTCATTGGTGACTACCAAAGTGCAGCCTTTGAAGATTTCTCCCGGAGTCTCCCTGAGCTTGATAAGGAAAAGGGTGAGGGAGAAGCTGAAGGTCAGATTTCTACTGAGGAATCTGACAGACCAGCTCCCAAGGAAGATGGTGATGCAATGGATGAAGATAAGGTTTATCATGTAACCACAGAAGAGGTACAAAAGAAGACATAATATACACAGATGTGTCTAAATGTCTTCATTTCAGTAATGTCTGTCTTGGCATTTGCACCGCTTGATCAGGTGTCCGTCTCATATTTGGAAGACCATATCCACTTCTTAATAGCCTTTTAAAACATTTTACCTTCATAAATGTCTTGTCTGCATGATTGTTTCTGACATTCAAATGCATGTTTGTCCTCTGAGGGCATTTGTGATTCCTTTAATCATGAAGTTATATCACATTTTAACCCACTGCATTTGCCTGGCTGCTCCATTGTATTGAGTGTATTGTATTTGTTTATTCTCTTCGTTGCATGAATTCAACAAATAATATCTGTATTAAATATGCTTGGTATTTATGTATAATGTAACTAAAAATGACAACTGGCTATTCTGATTCTCTTAAACCAAAAAGCAGATACTGAACTGTTAAAATAATTCTTTCCAAATTGATTAAAACAAAGGTCAAAAATGAAGAAAACATTTGGGGGAAACAATGTAAAATTCTAAAATTAGGCAAATGTCATCGATTTATAAGAGCAAGACTGGCTTAATCTTTGTTACTATAATTAGTGAAATTGCATTTGAAATGAGTAGATTATATTCAAAAACAGGATTTAAAAACTATTCTGCAAACAACAAATCATTAGAGTTCTTTGCTTTCTTGCCAGTTTGAATTTTAATTCCATTTTTCCAGATTATAATCTTTATAACATATAACATGATATAATTTATACACTTTCAGTCAATCTTTTCTTATCAAATATGTGCTCTGAAATAAAATTCTTGAGCTTAAGTAGGCAATAATTATTTGATTAACTATGACATCTGACAAAATGAGAATTAAAAATGCATATTTTGGGACAGGAAAAGGACTGTTCACAAAACAGCCATTTTGGTCATTAATTAATAATATGTGGATTGTCATCCTGTTTAATCTCTTTGATAGTCCTTCAATCTGAAATCAGAAATTGTAAAGAAAGTGGAAGCAGACAGCTCTGTACAACACAGAATTGGTACAACAGAAATTACACAGGTAACTTACTGCTGTTACTTTATTGCACCCTCACATTTCTGCTTTAAGTGAAAGCACAAATATGTTTATTAAATCCATAGGCAAAGCAGCCCACTAAAATTGCTAGTGGAAAAATAATTTACGCATTCTGGTATTCCATTTGTTGTTTTTAAATACATCTCTGAGACATGAAATGTTCAATCTATAATCAAGTTTTAAAATAATATATGAATAGGAGACTAGATTGAAGTAACTATCTTATATGAATATATTTTAGATAATTTGTATAGAATTAAATGGAATGTGCATTTAACTGCTCTACTTTTGTTGACCTTTATTGTTTCATTTTTCAGGTTGATGGTACCACTACTGATGGAAAAGAGGCAGTAACCACTTCCCACACTGTCAGCCCAGAAACTATATCTACAACCTCAGTAAGTTATTCATATGGAACTCATTAGTTCCTGGGCATTTGTCAGCATTGCAGCATTCTCAGTTTAGCCCCACCGTGACACACGGTGGATCGTGGGACTCCCTTGTCTATCGTTCTATCAGTAGTCACTTCAACTGAATCTCAAGTTACATTTTGAGACTTTCTGCACTTAGTCCTTTTCCAACTCTCCTTGCCACTTGTAGCTACCACCATTCTTGGCTGATTTTGAATAACAAAGGAGAGGCAAAAATGAAAGATTGTGCTCTTTTTCCAATTCCTTCCCCTTTCAGTTCATATTGACGGGGTCCTTATATTCATAAGAGATGACCCTAGATCCGTGATGGTGAACCTATGACACATGTGCCACAGGTGGCACGCAGAGCCATCTTGCTGGGCACACAAGCTGTCAGCCAACATACCTCCAGCTAAGCAAGTACATGCATGCATACGCGATTGCAGAGACCCAGCTGGTCTTCAGGCATCTGTTGTGCATGTGCGCGATTGTATCAGGCAATCCAGCTGGTCTTTGGAGTTCTCCTGCACATACACATGCAATTGCGCATGAGTGCATGCACACAGTATGTGTGTACTGCACGTGCAAAAGCTGCATGCATGCATAGATGGTGAGGTTGCACATGTAGCACAGCTGGAGGAGCCGCATGGAAGTGTGAATGGCATGCGCAAAGCACCTAATTTTCAGCACTTCATAAGTAAAAGGTTCACCACCACTGCCCTAGATGCTTGACAGCTCTGGCCATCTCTCACATAGCCCCTTAATGGACTTGAGTGAATCCAAATTCTTTTGCTAAAATGTGACATAAAATGTATGAGATACATGTTGATTAAAAAATGAGCATTGGATTATTTCTAGTTTGACAATAAATAATCATGCAAGAGATGCAAAACATGTTGGGAACTCCTTAAAACTTTTGAATAAGATTAAAATGTTATAGATAGAAACTCTAAATCCCACCAACTGATAATTTTGCTTACCTGTTGGCTTTCAGGTTACAGTAGATTATACTTTAGAATAAGTATTTTTATTTCCCTGAACAAATTAGTGTGCTTATTATTTTTCCTTATGTCTTTGAGCACCTATCCTCCCTTGTCTGATTAGCTCTATAACAATAAGGTGCAGTGTAATTTTTTTTTCCCAGGATCACAGTACCAAACCTACAAAAGGCACTGCAGACCTTCGCTCTATCTCTCCAGTAAGTCATTGTTCATATTTTCTGAGGAACCATCCCATCCTTGTTTCCTGAATCAGTAATAAAATGACAAGACACAAAAGAACCTGAAACAGAAATAGTTGGTCTGATAAATAATTCTTCACTGGACCTGAAGAAGACATAACCATAGTATGGACATTCACAATTCAGCCTGGAATGATTAAGTAGATAGGAAATAATATATTATTATTATTCAGATACCATTAAGGTTGTGATTCTGGACCTTTTCCTGGGACCCTTATCTTGATACTTTTCAGTCAAGATTCAGACTGGGTTATGGCACTGAGGTGGCACAAGATCATACTTGTGCAGTGACCGGAATGGGGTGTGGTGTGCCTGTCCTATATGTCTGTTTTTGATACCAATAGTTTTGGTATCCTGGACAGATTTAGGAACAACCCCTTCTATATTGAATCCCTGACATCTCAACTCTTTTGTCCACTCCTATTTAACACTTACACAATACAACTGGATAAATTGGCATAGTTTAATGCACCCCTTTCCCCAATGATTTACTAGAGCAGGATAGTCAAGCTGTATTTCAAAACTCACGTAAATAAGTAATATCAACTTATCAGCTTCTTTCAAATCCTTATAAAGGACAATTACTGCCATAGAAGATGTAGATAATTGGTTCAAAATTTATGTTGTAGGACTTCAGAAACTGCAATTGTACCTGGATCAAATAAGAAATGCTTAAGCTGAACACGTTGTTAAGATGATTTTTTTTGATTTTGCAAAACTTTCAAAAACAAATTTTTCAGAACTAAGTTGATTTAAAGCAAACAGTGTAAGAGGTCCAATTGATTTGTCTTCAAAAAATTGATTATGATCTTCTTTGGAGCAATATAAACTTTCTCTTCACAACTCTTAACAGAATTGTGTGTCAGAGAAAGCTGTGTATCAAGGTTCATAACTTAAACCCATTAGAGCAAGAGTGTCAAACTCACATCGTCATGGCATCGTCACATGACATATTGGGACTTTTTTCTCCTTCACTAAACTGGGCATGGGTGTGGTCAGTGTATGATGCACCCTGCCCTTGGGCTGGGATTTTGACAGCCCTGTGTTAGAGGGACTATAAATCTATTAATGTGGATCATGTTTTGCATGTTTATAGATCACCAGTGGTGCTGTTGGAAAAGAAGCGTTCACCAGCCTTTTCGGTGCCACTGCAGAAACTCTTTCCACCTCCACAACTACCCATGTTACCAAGGTAAGCTCAGTGCAAGAGCACAGAATATCAGATTATTTCCAGTGCCCAGATTTAAATCTCACTTCCCGTGAATGAATTGGGAAAAGATTTATTCTAGATAATAGGCATATTGTACCTATCTAAATATCTCTATATACTGTTAAAATTTGTGTGTCTTTAACCTTTAACTGGGAAAAATAAGGCATCAGGGTAACAGTTTTTGAATCAATGTACTTCAAATGCGCTAATTTACAGAGTAGGTCCAAAATCCAGTATCCACAGTTCCCTTGGCATTGAAATTTGGCAAGTTGAAGATAGCTTCAGTGCTTTCATGCTGCTTGGCTTCTACCCAGTGAGTCTGTAGACTGGCCCAGCCATAGTCCTCTGAGACTAGGTAGGCTGGCCACTCCATTGGCTATTGGAGATCGGGCAGGCAACTCCCACCCTAGCCATTCAGAGGCAGGGTAGACCACTCCCTACCACTGGCTGCTAGAGGGCAGTCAGCAGCAGTCAAGTTGGCAGGAATTTAAAAGTTGTTACTGTTCCCGCCCCCTTTTTACTATTAGTCATTCTGTTTCTCTTTTTAATTAAGGAAAAATCTCTGAAAGGATGACCCAATGGGTCACGTCATCTAACATTCTCCTATAATTAAATGTAGCTTATTTTCTTACTCCCAAGGGTGTATTTGTAAAAAAGGAATAATTGTCATACATTTCAGTCTAAACCATAATCTATCTTGTTAGGTATTGTAGTTTTTATGCCACAATGTATTGCCTGAAATAGCTAATTGTTGATTTTCAACAAATCGTGACTGAGCGAAGCACATGATTTGACGACATGTGTCAAATTAATCAGAGTTCTTGTGCTCCAGTAAAGCAAAAGCTATCATTCAAAACAGTTTTAGACATGGGATTTACAATATCATGCTGAGTTATTTATTTTCTTCTGTATTCCAGACTGTGAAAGGAGGATTTTCTGAAACCAGAATAGAAAAGCGAATCATCATAACGGGGGATGAAGATGTGGATCAAGACCAAGTATGAATGGAAGCTTTTAGCTAGGAAGTTGAGCAAAACTCTTGTCCTTTTTATTTATGGAGGTGTTCTGGTTCAAGATAGGAAGGCAGGAAGAGAGAAAGCTGTGTATGGCAGACATAAGAAGAAGCCTGAGAAACAGGCCTCTAACTGCTGAAATGAAATCCAGCAATATGCCAGTCTTTATTATTGGACTCTTTAGTGCGGTAAAAGCTGTTTTAGTTTCATTTAATTTTTTGCTGCAACTGCAAAAAATGGAAATTTGGATAATAAGGCCAAGTCCTAGAATTCCTGTTAGAATTATTGCATGCACCTGTGGGCAACCTTGATACTAAATGCTTAGGAAGATCACAACCCTCAAATCTTTCCTTACTCACGCCTGCTTAGGTACTCATCTAAGAACCTGTCTTTCCCTTTACTATCTCTAACATCTCTATATTGAGCTTGAAGAACTGATGTTGTATTTATCATGCTTTCTGCATGATACACAGCTCTCTGCATGATCGGAGGTGTTGTTATAACAGGATTCAGCACTCTTCTGCTTGGACACGTGAAAGTCAGAGGAAATACAAGCTGGGATTGTTCTTGTATCCACCTTCCCCCCTCAAAAAAAAGGGGGGTTATGCCTAGACTAAAACCGATAGGCTTTTTAAAAATGTATTTTAAAAATTGCCAAGAAACATTGGTTTCTTCTTTCATCGTAGCCAGATTTAAAGGATTTACCAAAATTTGAGGAAGGGACCTAGCAAAGCACAGAAATTGGACTATTCATGGCCCCTGAGCCAAAAATTGGCCTCCAATGATGTAAGTGAAATACTACTGAATGTGAATTATTTTCTTTCCATAGGCTTTGGCTTTAGCCATCAAGGAGGCAAAATTGCAGCATCCTGATATGCTTGTAACCAAAGCTGTAGTATATAGAGAAACAGACCCATCTCCAGAAGAAAAGGACAAGAAGCCTCAGGTGGGTATAAATGTGAAGAAAGTGTGGAGAAATCTGATCTTGACAAGCCAAATCATAGTAAAATAATAAATGATGTACAAAGATTGTAGCTTTCAAAATGAATATCCTTTCTAGTGAGACAATACTGACTTCTCTCAAAAATGGCTAATTAAACAAAACTATATGTGGCTGATGCTATTTGTTTTGAAGAATTATCTTGATTGTAGTAAGGTAAATTTGTGAGCTGTGCCATATCTTTATTCAGGTTTATAACTAAGGGTAAGCATGAGTTAATGCAACAGAATGAAAATTGGCTAAGTATCTTACCATTTTGAATGCTTACCATAAGTTTTTGCTTGGAAAGTCTGATCCTAATGGATGAATTTCTATGGGCTTCACACAGTAAAGCAATTAGAGTGAATGGTGCACTTTACTAAACTCTAGGATGCTCTATAACCATGATGGTGAACCTATAGCACGGGTGCCACAGGTGGCATGCAGAGCCATCTTGCTGGGCACACAGGCTGTCGGCCAACTTATCTGCAGCTGAGCATGC
>JANHFJ010007979.1:24175-39039 GCA_032468195.1 Cerberus rynchops
TTCTGGATCGGTCACTTCTGCCCTGGTGACTTCCCATTCAACTTTGGTCTTTTATATTAAAAATCGTGGCGTTTTTTTTTTTAATTATATCTGGTGAGGCGAGATAGATCTTTATGCAACAGAAACCAATTTAAACCTCGGGCATGGCTGTACTACTTCCAACTGGAGAAGGAACTCCAAAGGATTACATGACTTTACACATGCTTACTCTTCCTTGTCCATCTGGTGTCTTCTGGAGGTTTCAAAATGACCTCGAAGCCAATGTAGACGGTAATCACGATGTACATGGCACCAGGTTGGAGAAAAGTGGAGGTTTCTAGCTAGCTAGGATATTATTTTTTCCTGTTACACCAGCTACTCTTAAATGTGCAGGGACTGTTCTGTAAAGGTGGTTTACTCACAAAATGCTCAATTACAGACTGATGTGGTACATGAAAACCAGACCTCTGGCTATTTATAGCGACGTAGGATAAAAAATTGCAGTCTATTTTTGATATACTGAAGTCGATGCTTTTCAAATAAAACAATGGTATTGTAAAGACCGAAACATGTGATTTAAAACAATCTCATCCCGTCTCGTGGCCCACAGCTCGGTAAACCATGTTTAAGGGGAAATTTGTCCTCTCTTTCGAGAATATCTGGAAGGGACCATATGCAGAAACACTACAATCGCTGGCTTATCATTGTTAATGCACTGGAAAGTATTTATCGGAACTAATGACACAGCTGAAATAACAGATGTAAACTAATAAATCAATGACACCAAATTTAGAGAGAGTGCCATAAAGGCGTGTTGCACAGAGAGGTCTGCAGAGTGGCTTTCAATTGCGTGACACTGGCATGTCACACATTGGTTGTGGGGAAGGGATTTCTATTTTTCAAATCCAACATTCACCACCTCTGTGAGTAAGTCACAACGAGGCTCGAAATGGTTCAAAATGTTTGCATCCAAGCTCAGGAAGGGATGGCACACCATATATTTCCTTGACAGACCTGACCGGCTGATTACCCCACGATGCATCTCTTCTGCTGGAAAAATATTTATTTACACTCTTTTTAATACATGTACAAATGTCTGTATAAGCACCAACATTTTTTAAATCTGAAGGAACGCACCAGGCTGGGCTAAGCTCACACGAAGTGCTATTTTCCTAACATTTGTCAGGATTTAATATCAGCAGGGATGTTTTTTTTTTTGAAATTCCAAAATAGTTATATTCATATTGGCCAAACTCTTTTCCCAAAACCTAGATTGAGGCTGTATTTTGATGGGAGGCAGTCATGCATTGCAAATAAAAAAATAATAATAATGGTTTCTTTCTTTTTTAATAATAGAACAGTGAGTATGGTTCTTTCTTGCTATGCTGGCTTAAAACACTACGATTTCATCCTCTTTTGGACAGCTGGGCACCATGGTTGTCCAATAACAGTATCCTTTTTAAATAGAGGGGAGAATTTTTAATTCTAAATCCTTCTGTCCACCGTTTCTTCAGAAAGTATCCTTTTCTGCGGTTTAGCCAAGGCTAAAAATGTGCTTTTTCAGCAATCAGGATTCCACTTCAGTATATAAAAAGAAAAAAAAATTGAAGATGAATGTTGAGTCTGTGAATCACACACAAAAAAAGTCCTTAATGTTTTTCAAACCATCTCCCAGTTATGTGATACCTGCACTGAACCTCAGTGTAGATATTAGGGAAGGTCCCAGGGTAGAGCTAGAAAAATAGTAAGTTGGCCATTGCTTGAGTGGGGAGCCCTACATCAGTTGTTCTGGATTCCTCCCCTTTTGCCCAGGATGTTCAGAAGTGAAAACAAAGAACCTATCCTTTTCACCTCTTAGGACTTACCACACTTGCTATATAAAAGGCAATGAGAGTGAACTTAATGTATTCATGCCTGGAGAATGTTAAGGCTTTTACCTGTCACAAATCGGTTAAGTCTGACCAATAAAAGTTGAATCCTGAGCTAAATTAAGGTCCATGATACATGCATGCAACACTGTTTGAAAAGCTTCCAAGATTCCTTTTGCTATTGATTCCAGACAAGTTCTCCCAACGTGTTCTTCAGAACTTCCTCCTCAACCTCCTGCCAACACTGGGTCAAGCATCTTTCCCCCATGTTTTGGTCTCAAGACAGTGAAGATAGCAAGCCATCCAAGAGAGTCATTCCAGAGTAGATCATAATTGCCTTCAAGAGCTGCAACAAGGCCTATCTTGAACAGCTTCTGCACATCCTTGCCGTGGGATATACCAAATTCTGTATTATCTCCTTCACTGACTGCAGCTGACCACTGGATGGTCCAGTTTCCACAATTGCCATTTCTTCTTCATTTCAGACTTCACCTGGAACAACAAGAATGCTTGAGAGTTCATGTTTCTTCACAGTGTTTTATATGCGATGGAGATGTCTCCATTTTATTATGCAGGAACCATTTTGAGAGGCAAGATGGACTGGGAGAATGACTGGCCCTTGCTGGTTTGACTGGGCACCTGAATATGGGTTTCTCCAATCCCAGTCCACTACCTGAACCTTAATATTCTCTGAAAACTTAGTTCCGAAAAGGCATAGAATTTTTTTTTAATACCTAGGATTCCTCTTGTAAGATTTCAGTAACTCTGTAAAGCTGTCATCCTAGACTGTAGATTCCTTCCCTCTTTTTTTTTTTAAGCATAGCCAATTAAGATGCACTTAATTGCTCTCAGTCTAGACCAGCAAAACTGGCCAGGGAATACTGGGAGTTGAAATCCAGTATGTCTTAAAGTTGCCACGATTGAGAAACTGGTGTAGACCATCTCTGCAAGTGTCCTTTTTTAATCTAAAATTGGAGATAATCTCTGAAGCTGTTC
Organism: Cerberus rynchops; assembly: GCA_032468195.1. Classification (NCBI taxonomy): domain Eukaryota; kingdom Metazoa; phylum Chordata; class Lepidosauria; order Squamata; family Homalopsidae; genus Cerberus; species Cerberus rynchops. The sequence continues at coordinate 27,019 of JANHFJ010007979.1, forward strand.
AGAATCAGTGATGGGTCAAGGGGCGATACTCACTTCCTTATTGGCAAAGCAGTAGAGAACAGCAACCAGGAACCCCTGTAGTAGATAAAACATGTTACCTAATTAGACACATCCGTCACGAGACTTAAAATTGTGGTGATTGGGCAATGCATTGGATCTGGCCTAAGACAGATATCAGAATTGAGTAGAAGGTGGTATCCTGGTTACATAACCCAAATCTTGCATTATGGAAATTACATTTTGGTGTCACTTGTAGACATTGTGGAAACCCTTCCAACTCTACAACTATGACCTTTAAGTCTATCTGTACAGCTTTACTGAAAACATTGCAATTCGTCTCTTAGATTTAATTCTAAAATATTTCATGCACTTCAGAGGCAAACGTGTTCAGATGGACTCTTCTTATTTTTCTCATTCTTTCCCAATCCGGATTTCCACCCACCCAACCCTGTTGCTTTCCATGTGGGGTATGTTTGAATCTCAAGCATGCACATTGGTCGGAAACCCAGGATGTGGGGCTGGAAGACTAGTGCATTAGGAGGGCACCAAGTTGGAGAAAGCAGATAAATCTAGGCGCTAGCTTTATAGTGTTATATGGTCAGTTGCAGAGAGACAGTTTAGTACAGTGGTTAAAAGTGCCAGACTATATAGAAACCAGGTGACTGTGGGTTCTAGTCCTGCCTTAGGGCACAAAGCCAATTGTGGCCTTCGACCAGTCCCTCTCAGCCCTAGGAAGTAAGCAATGGCAAATAACTTCCTAAAATGAAAACTGTAGTTGTTTGGAATCAGACTCGAGCTGGAAGGGATCTTGGAGGTCTTCTGCTCAAGCAGGATATCCTAATACTATTTCAGACAAATGACCATCCAGCCTCTTAAAAACCTCCAGTGATGAAGCGCCCACAATGTCTGAAGGCAACATCTGTTCCATTGGTTAATTGTCCTCACTGTTAAGAAGTTTCTCCTCAATTCCAGGTTGCTTCTCTCCTTGATTAGTTTCCATCCATTGGTGGAAATTTGACGTGAAGGCCGAAACACACAAAATGTTCAGTTACCGATATTCAGTGCTATCTCCCAGAATGCGTTGGTACAAAGCTCTATGTGAGCCATAGTGTGGAAGAGGAACGCTTCAGCTCTTTAAAATGAAAAGAGTGTCAGTATATAAGAGTTCATGAGCTGAAATAGGCATAGCAACTAAGTCAGCCAATGAGGGCTGTTTGAAAACTGACACAGTATTTGTTGGAGACAGCAAGGAGCCTGGGCGTGGCTTAGCTTCACTGCCCTGTATAATAGGAAAGTTTTCTCAGTCTGTGCTGAACTCTGAAACTGAAACTGAAATTCAAAACTCCTCTCTACCTGTGTTTTGCTTGCTACCGGGTTGGAAAAATCTGCTTTTGGTATTATATATTTACTTCATGTGTTCTATTACATATAAAGAGAAGTATTGGATCCTGCTGAGTTCATTTACTTGTGGGTGCTACTGAATGTGATTGCTGCTACAAACTCTGACAAAGAGCTACCCGAAATATCTTTTGAAGAGGTTACTCTTGGACACGTTGGACACGGAAATCAACCTCGACCATTTGACTATCAAGAAACACAGAAAGGTTCCGACTGCAAAGTTGATAACAGTAAAAGCTCTCCGTATCGGAATATTAAGTGAATGCGGGGACTAGGATCCAAACATAAATATCCGAAAGAGGAATCGGAATGGCACTGAGGCGAAAGTTACCTGGAAGGAGTTGAGGAACAGTGTGAAGAAAACTTTGATGTAGCGTAAGATTCCCGTGGTTTGCTCATCCGTGGCAAAGATGAAGACCACTTCATGAATCCCACCCTTTTTAAAAGGTTATTCATATTTTGAGGATAGAAAGAAAACATTTGCTCTTCTTTGGAAAACAATGTTGGCTTTAGATTTTTGAAATAGACACTTGTTGGATGGACACCAGATTATTTTCTCCTAAAGTTACTGCAAAATATCTGTTAGAACTCCATTAGCAAATTAACACTGATACTAAAATTAAAGTCATGGATGAGCAACTTAAAGGCTATTCTACACACAGCTCATTGAGACCTCCCCACCCCACCCTGTTCATTTTCTCCTGCTGCCCAGCTGATGGGGGAGAGAATTTGATAAATTTTAGAAAAGACTTCCAATAGTCTCAGAAACTTGCTTCCATAAACCAGGTTCTAATTTGGTATATTATGTGATTCACTTTTACATCCAGACACTTGACTGAGAACAATTATAGGCAGTGTTTATTTTGTTGTTCCCTTTGTTTCCTCTTGCACAGTTATTTTACCTCGTTCTAGCATTTCTGCTGGTTTCAGAAAGTGTTTTCAATTACTTTTTTAAAGATAGTTTTACTTTAAATACTTTCCATAGTTATATTGATGTTATTGCAATATTAGATAAGGGATAAACACCATGCTTTCTGTAGATACCATTATACTTAGTGCCTAAGGATCTTGTCTTACCTTTTAAAAAAAAGTTTAGTAAAATCAGTTTCTAACACAATCTTTACTGGTAAGAATTTCTTGGTTCCATAAAGACCACATGTAAAATTAAAGTTCATATAAAATTAAAGTTCTATATTGCTTAAAGTGGCAGTGGTTACCTCCTCTTTGCAAAGTCATCCATAAACCTGTTTTGGACAACTTTGTTCATGTTTCCAACATTCTCATTTTAGGGAGGATTGTTGAGAAGCTGATTGCCTTGCACCTTCAAAGGGATCTGAATGAAGTGGGATTCCAATAGATTTCAGGGTTGGGTGTTTGACTGAAATGGCATTGGTTGCATTTGTGGATGGTCTCTAGATGGAACTGAATAGTGGTATAGTGCAACTGTCCTAGTTCTGGTAGTTAGAATTTGGGGACATCATGTTGTGGTAGCTCTCTTTCTTCATCCAGGGTTGCTGTCAGTATAAGAGAGATCTGCCCCACAGCTCCTCTTGCATGGGGTGCCACAGCTGCCTTCCTAATAATATTTAACATCTGCATGAAGCCACTGGGTGAGAGCATATGTTGGCACAAGTATCATCAATATGCTAACAATGTTCTGTTGTGTATCTCCACCTCTGGTCAGCCAGCAGGGTCTGCCTTAGTGCCTGGAAGCTGTGGGGTCTGGATTGGGAAGAATAAATTTGAACTCAACCCCAGTAAGGTGGTGGTTTTAAGTTTTAGGACTGCCTGGAGATGGAAAGTTGTGCTTTGCACCAGTGTGAAAAATTATAAAGAGAGTGAAAGCTGAACATGACTCTACTACAATTTTGGAGCTCAGGTGCCAATTTTAAAGATCTACAAGATGATTTATGAGGATGAATTAGGAAATTGATTATTTTATCAGGGAAGTCCAATATGGTTGGTTTGTTTATCTGCTACTTTTATCTCTTTGAATTTTCTATTAATTTCAGGGGCTGATGGCTGATCAATTACATTTTCACTTGATAATATTATTTTACATATATTTTGTCTCATAGGCTGAAATGTATGATTCTAGTTTTTTCTATGACAAAGGCAAAATTCCTAAAGTTCAAATGGGTGAGTACGAATGTGATAATAAATATTAAAGTACCAGTACTGAAATGTAACATACTAACAAATGCTAATTAATATTTTTAGAAGCAAGAATAAAAACATCAGGCCAGATCTTGTATATATGTTTAAGAGCTGTCTACAAGTAGTCTTCAACTTATAAAGATTGCTTAGTATCTGTTCAAACTTACAACAGATCTCTCAAGGGTTATGTACAAGTAGGAACTGAACACACACATCCCATGATTATGCTGAGCATTTTGGATGGCCTGCATTTATAGCTGCTTGCAGCATCCCCCAAGCATGTGAGCCATGAATTATAATTTTTTTTTTGCTGTAAATTGTTGTTTACTTCTGGTTTCTCACAAAAAAACCCACCCATTGCAGACAATGAATTTGCTTAATGACTGCAACATTTGGTTAATAAATGTGATTCACTTAACCGTTGGCACAAAAGTCCTAAATTCAAGTGTGATCATTGCATTTTTAAAATGCTTTTATTTTCAAGGCTTGGAATCACCATCCAGAGAGGAGCTATTTGTATTGTAAAAGAGACAGTTGTTGATTATTTTTTATAACTTGCTTAACAGTGGTAATTAACTAAGCTATAATTAGCTGCATCATAAGTGAAAACCAAAACCCCAGTAAAAAATAATTTAAAAAACCACTGGCTTAACACAATATATGAACCAATGTTATAGTTTGTCTACCCCAAAACTTATTTTTTCAAAATCTGTAATTTTTATTTCTCTTGATTTTATAAGATTCAATGAGTCTGGAATATTAAAAAATGACTATAGGAAAAGAAACACATGATTTTCAATGGTACAAATTTCTGAGTATATTAACATTGCTCAGTACTGCAAAAGTATAGCCTCGATTTTTCAGGAACTACATTTAATTACAAAAGTGTACTTAACATTCCTGTGTTATCTTTTGTTTTGCTACAGACAAAGATTTGCAATTTGACATTATTAAAAAAACCATGGCCAAAGAGTGTGGAAATTATTGCCCAGGTAAGTGAAAGCTAAGCTTTTTAACTGGGGAGCCCACAAACATCCACTTGGTATAAAAACTGTGGTGCTGATCGAGATTCTAAACACAGATTTGATTTTTATTTACTTGCCTTGCGGGGTATGTGAATAATGATTTGATATAAAGAACTCTCAAATCAAACCAAGTTTTATTCATCACATGCATAGTCATACATGGTACGAAATGCAGTGAAATGTGTATGTGACCGCTTGCGACCGTAGGTAGAGTAAGAGAATAGTATAGACGGGGAGGGAGAATTGAATATCTCATTTTCTCTTCTCTGGGAACTTACTAAAACATTTGCTTTTATGGGGCTCAGACACTCTGTTTTGCCTACATACAGCCTAATTCCTAACTGGGAAATCATTTCCATCAGCAAATGCAAAGTTGAGACTATGATTTCAAATATATTATTAGCCCTGCTGAGACAATTAGATGTACTATAAAAAACAATGAAAAGCCCAGTACAGTAGGACAAGAAAACTATGTTCCCTAAAAACTGGCTGTAGTCCCCAATCCTCCAAAAATTGCTGGTGAAATATAAATTTTAATATGAGAAAGGAGAAAGCTTACTAAATACATGGGAATAATTTTTTATTTGAATGTAATAATATTTATTCGGCCTTACTCTCATCTTAGTTTTAACTCCCATTTTTCTAAGTGTGAGCTCAGCATCATATTTAAAGGTGCAGTGCAGCCCTCACTCCACACTCCAAATTACAACTCACATGCTAAAGTTATATATTATGGGTGATTCCTTTTCCTAGCCAACTGCTAGTTTGTCCTAGGAGTAAATAGCCTTTTTGACTCTAATTATAGAAGTAATAGGTCAAATGAAGTCAATAGCTTCATGGAAACTCCACAAATTGCCATCAGTCTATATCAGGCCACTTGCCCCATAAAACTTCAGAACATTGCTATTTGTATTGGTTTTGACTGATAGATCTAAACTGTTCTCACATTTTAGGAACTTATTCATCTCAGCCTATTGAAGTTCCACAAAACCACAAGCGTTACATCTGTGATCTGACCCAGGCTGACCGCCTTGCAATTTATGATTACGTCCTTGCAGAGACAAAGAACCAGAGGTCAAGATCTCAACCAACAGAAAATGATAGCGATCTGTTTGTAGATTTGGCAGCAAAAGTCAACCAAGGTCTGAAATAAAATTTTACAACTATGCTTTGTTTATCTAAAAATTACAAAACATAAAATGTCTCTTGCTGAGGGATTCTTTTTTGTTAAAGTGGAATGCTAATAGTATTCCCCCCCCCTTTTCTTATAACACTGGCATTTCCAGATTAATGAATTTGAATTAAAATTAATAGGACACAAATTAGCCTGAATTGCACCCAGTAGCTATTGCCTGTCATCTGCAGCAGGTGATCAACCCCTTTCCTCCATTGCTGAGACAGATTGCTGTCGCAATAGTGACATTAATTTGCTTCACTTATTATCTTGAAAACCCCTCCTAGTAAAAATGGTCTAGATTACAGGCATTTGCTGAAATTATCATATATAGTCCTCATTTTTGTACTTATGGGTATGAGTATATCCACTGGAATTATTGTTTCTAACACAGCATATTTTCCCCCCTTTTAGATGATGGCCAGAAAGGTCCAAAATCTCATCTTGAAATTCTTGCAGAGATGCGGGATTATAAAAGGCGACGGCAATCATACAGAGCTAAGAATGTTCATATAACAAAGAAATCCTACACAGAGGTTTATATGATTTAGGAGTCATATTGTCTCAAACTGTTTTCTTAATTAAAAATATTTGTGTATGAAATACCTTAAATAGGCAGGAATATTTAAAGTCTCCGGTTTTCCAAAAATATCATTAATTTGAGGCTATCAGTGTGTACATGCTGTCATTGTAGTAAATACATTGCAATAATTTAAATTTGCCTGATCTTAAAAAGCTTATAACCTTTGAATACTTGGTGTCAATTATTGTAACATTTAGGTTTACTGCAGTTTATATTTTTACTATTGTCAGTCCAGTTGGAATGGTTAACTGCACATGGCAAAAAATAGGAAAAACATTTTGATGGATAAATGAAGTACAGGCCTAGTGACCATCTCTCAAACAGTTGTTTATAAGTTATTTTTAATATCTAGCTCTTCATTCGCAGATATTACTTTCACTTTCAATTTATGTATTTTAATTGCTTAAGATAATTCTAATGCATTAACAATATTAACAAGCTACATTACCTTTCCATATGCTTTTTTCCCTTTGTTTTATATTGGGCCAATTATTTTACATGGTTTTATAACAACTGGAAAACATTAGTAACCAAAAGAATCGGGGGGGGGGGAGGAATGGGCTGAAGGAATGTAAGCAAAGTACACATAGATCATCATTTTAGTGATGTGCATAAGGTGGCTTTCATCTGAATATTATTTAGCGTGTTTTAGCATACCTTAATATTTTATCTAATTTCAATATTTCTGAATACTCAGGTAATCAGAGATGTGATTGGTGTACACATGGAAGAACTTACCACTCATTGGCAGGAGAACAGAAATATTGGGGTTCATGACGATGAAAAATCCTTTTTTTCAGCAAAGTCTTCAGGGAGGTATGATTATCATTGCCAAATCTTCGTTGTTTTTTAAGTTGGCAGTAACTTAAGAAATTGTACTTTTTAATTCAAATGAAACTGAAATTAATGAGTTGCAGATTAGGTCTGCATATAATATTTCCTTTATGCCTATTTCCTTTACTGATGTTACTGATTTTATATTTTGTAAAAGTTGTAGAACATCTATACTTTATTCCTTTGTTGCTTAGAACTGGATTGTTGGCCAGTTTTTGACAACAGATAAAATTGTCATTTGATAGTTGTGAAATAATCAGATGTTAAGAATGTATTTGTGAGACGCAGGGCTCTGTTTAAATACTGTGTCATGGTGAGTGGCAGAAGCAAGTTGTCTTTGCAAAGCACAATGGCATTCAGAAAGCAGGGTTAAATATCATAGTTGTTAAAAATAATGGCTTCCTCCTTGCAATATTTTACAGAACAATATTTCATAATTCAGATTTTATTAGAAATACAACTTTATTGACTGACTAGCTTCCTAAACACTGTCATCTTTAAATGGAAATACAACATTCAAATGAAAGTATGGAACAAACAATAGAGTAGTAGACATTATTTCCTGTTAATTCTGGTGCAGCTGAGATTGGACCGCAGTGGTGATGCAGTAATTTCAGCTGGGCTATGTTTTGAAGCCCAGCCCTCTTACATGATTTCTGTGTAGCTAATTGTTTTGCCATTAGTGGCATTTTTCACTGAGAGAAATTAGCATTCATTCCCTCCCCCAACATTAATGATCAAGACCACTGCTGTGACATAATTACTGTCTTTTCTTTAGTAAGGAAGAACGAAGATCTGCATCAGCTGATTCAAGACAGTCTTGTGGAAGTTCAAAAGATATTAATTATTCTCGACATAGGAGGAATTCCAGCAGAAGTCCAGGCAGACGGAAAAGAAGTCGAGAAAGAGAAAGAGAGAGAGATTCCCGAAGGAAAAGAGATAGGTAAGTTGGTGTCTTTGATTTCTGACTTGTGTTGAACTAGAGTGATATTACATCACAGGCTGGGATTGTAAAACATACTTAAAACTTGTTTACATTCAGTGTTAATTTGTAGAAGAGAATTTCATGGTGATTTTCATCCAGCTATTGGCTTTAAGTCTTCCTATACTTGCCCAAGATATTAAATCACAAGATGTATCAAATTAGTAATGATACCAGAGTCAATTATAAACTCAACCATATACTTTTTAAAAACAAAAGTTGATTTCATGATAACCAGCATAATCTAAAAAAAATAACAATATGGAATTTTATATATCATTTCTCCTTTTTCAGAGAAAGTACTAAAAAAAATCCTGACATGAAATAATTACAAATAAAACAAATTTCAAAACTCGCCATTGGTTTCCTAGGTTGACCAAGTTAAAGTAAACTACTATTCCTGTCTTTTTACCAACTGGCATATAACATAGGCAGTGATTTTTTTATATATAAAATGGCTGTTGGGAATACATGTATTATGAAGTGGCGTAAATCAAACTGAAGACTTAGCATTGCATTCTGTTTTGACAACCAAATATACAGAGATGAAAATATTACTTAAAATGATTTTATGGAAGTATTTTCTTTAGGATTTATAAGCAAAATACAGATAGTCTTGACTTACAACAGTTCACTTAGTGACAGTTTGAAGTTACAACAGCACAGAACCATTTTTCATACTTATGACCATTGCAGCACAGTCATGTTATTTACATTTGGATGCTTGACAACTGATTCACATTTATGATTGCAGTGTCCCAGGGTAATGTGATCACCTTTTGTGACCTTTTGACAAAGTCAATAGGGAAACCAGTGTTACTAATTTAACAACTGCAGTGATTCACTTAACAAATGTGGCCAGAAAAGTCATAAAATGGGACACTCACTTAAAAAAAGTTTCACTTAGCAACATAAATTTTGGGCTCAATTGTGGTCATAATTTGAGGACTATCTAACTTTTCCCCCCATAAAACCAGATGAATAAATGTAGCTTTTAATAGGAAATTGTTTTATTGAGTATAGGATTTAGTCTTAATAGTAGCAAGTTTTTAAAAATAAGAAAGTCCTGTTGCCTCTTGAAAAAGCACCTTTGGAACAACCATGACCTGGATGACTGAGAATCTCCATAGACATTTTTAAAAATGAGTTTTTTAGTCTGACCAAACTTGTTCTGTGGCCTGGGTAATTTAATCTACTTAGATAAATTGCTAAACTATTTTAAAAAACAATGAAATATGCAATATATAAGCAACTGAATTGTATCAATGTGAAGATTAATTATATTTTGACATTGTTGTATTTTGAGGACAATTGAATTAAATGGCTGTAAAGAAATGCTGTAAATTCTTCAAATGGGAAGAAATGCTGTAAATAAACTAGCCTTTATACTGATCTGCTTTACACTTCTGTGATCTCTCTCTAAAACTGATTCATTTTGTGCAGTCCAGTTAGATTTAAGATTAAGGGGGAAATAGTTATAATATTCCCTCAAAGATTCTGTATTCTATGTAGCTGATGAAAAAGGTATCAAAAGATAAATATCAGCAAATGCAGCAACAGGTATTTCAATTTCATTTCAGTATGCATGAGCATTATGAGGATAAACTCTAGTTTCATGAAAATGAGATTTTTTTTTAAGTAATAGAGGGATAAGCTCTAAAATAATACTGGTTTTCACTTTATTTCAGAGATGAAGGAAAACATCATAAAAGAAGAAAATAATACTTTCTATTACAAGAGATGTGGAGCCAAACCAAGTTGTATCTGTTTAATTCCAGTAACACTGACAGCTAAGATGTTAGTTCCTTTAATAAATATCATTTGAAATCTCCAGCACACTCGTAAACTGGATATATGCCACCCAGAGTCATTTTGGACAGTGAAATAAATGGTAAAAATAAAGTATTATTTATAATACAAATACATTTTTACTATAAATATTAAGGTGGCGAAATATTCAAAACCTCCTCCTCCTATTTTCACCACAACAGCTCTGTGAGTGCACTGGACTCATAGTCAGTGGCCCAAAGTTACCCAGCTGGCATTCATGACTAAGGTGGGATTTGAATTCCCATTTTCTCCCCTGGTGCCTTAACCATTAGACTGAACTGAATTATTTTGACTGCCAATAAATATATGGCGTTCAGTGTTATCACAATTTTGCAGATAGTGAATTGACACCATATGTATATTCAGACATTAGGAAGTAAAAATAATGGACTGCTGTAGACCATCATTTTTCATTTATATGATTGCTGCCCAAAATTATATATAAGGATCTCAAGCATAGAAGGAGAAATCTTGAAGATACTTATTAAATTCAGAGTCTGGAAGAAGCCCTGGGAGAACTGCACACTTTATACTACATCACTTATGATATTGTTCTCTTCACTGAATGGATGGCATAGCTAGGTTGGAAATAGAAGTCTCCATTCAATTAACTGCTTACTGATTAGATTTTCTACTCTAAATACTGCTTGTTGAAGGAGCAGTCAATATTCATAAAATACCATGTTCTGACTTCAGGCAATTAGGTGGTACACATTTTATTGGTAGTTCACAAACTGAAAAGCACTTTAGAGATTACATTAATGAAAACTCTAATTTTATTACACTATTTGACATGTCATTTTGCAATGTACTAAAAATTTGTTACTCAAATATCCCTGCTTTAAGGCATCAATTTTACAGTGGAGAAATCTGCAGTGCCAACCATATAGTCCTTATGTGCCCTAAATGGGAAAATAATTATTTCATTACTATTATTGAAGGAACAATATGCATCAAATCTGTCTTACCCCACAGGTATGCAATTTATACATGAAGGAAAAATTCTAAATTTCTGTTGAAAAAATACGTTTCTATTATACAAGTTCTCCAATTTGCAGCTTAACTTGGTTTCCAAGTTAAGTGCCCAAACGAGCAGGAAAACAAAGACAAAGAGGGAACAAGTAATAAGATCCTGTCTATTCTTTTAAATAAGGTACATTAAAAGGTAATCTGTATTGCCAACATCCAGCATTTACAAAAGTACATTTAAGGTGGATAAAAGTATGGTTTTGCTGCTCCTTTCATACGTGTAGAATAAATATTACATTAGAACTTATAAAATGATTTCATTTTGTATTAAATACCCGTTATTAGCTCAGTCAGAAATAGTTTCTTTGAATGTGGCCAAATTTTGTTGTATGCAGAATTGTATGCAGAATTAGGCAGATTCTAATTGCCCCCTGATAATCCATCAGTAATGATACATTATTTGGCCTATTTTTATTTTTTATTGTTACTTTTAATGCTTTTATTTGCAATGCTAGTCTGTGACCATAATAAAAATTGATTGTTGAAGACTTAGAACAGGCCAGCACAACATACAGCCTGCCAAAGTTTTCCAACATAGTAAATTTACAGCCAGTGCTACCATCTCAAAAACGTGCTGATCAGAACATCCAAGCTTTGTCCACTGATTTGCAGGACTCCACAGTTTTAGTAGACACAGAACAGCTGCTGGCACTAAGCATTTCTTTGTGGCCCACAAGGATTTTCATTTATTAATGTGGCATTTTCCCATCAACAAACTGGGCAGGCATGACCTATATGAAGCTAATGGTTTTCTTTCTTTTGTCACACTATTCTCCCTAGTTTTACTTTTCACCTTCAACCGTGAAAGTTTTACATCTGTATATAAACACAAAGTTTAAAAAATTATACTATGAAATGGTTTTGTGAATCCTAGTTAAAGGTAATAATAAAGATATATATGCATCCTAAGCATCCTAATTTGTGCTGTAAAAGGAAAGTGAAAATTGTATTTAAACATTGCATAGCTTATAAAGCAGGAAACATTGCACTGTACTGGATTCTCCTTTAT
>JANHFJ010007980.1:17241-27731 GCA_032468195.1 Cerberus rynchops
CCCCCCCCCCCCCCCCCCCCCCCCCCCCCCCCCCCCCCCCCCCCCCCACTCCTTCCTCCTCCCCCCAGAGACAGGTGCCCCTCCTCCTCTGGGCCCACAGAGGAAGCATTGCAGGGAGCTCACCATGGATGAGGGAGCCGTTCAACCACTGGATGTAGTAATTTTGAGGGAAGGAAAGCAAGACTTCATTGCCGATGATGGAGAAAGGCAGCAGAAGTACTGCTCCCAGGGACACAGCCAGAGTGAAGGTGCACAGCCAAAGCCTGAGCAAAAGGACACACACACACAAAAAAAGAATAAGATGCTTGTCCACATCCATCTGACACTTATTTGCTGCACAGTGAAAACACCTATTTGGCAATGTTATACTTCTTAAAGAAAGCGAACGCAGGCAATTAAAGAGGACAATTTAATGAAGATATAGCAGTAACTGAAGTGTTTAAGCAAGATTAAAAACAAAAGACAAAACAAATGTTTTAAATAGTTAACATTGCCACAAATCTTTATGAAACACCATTGTAAAACACCATCGTATTCCAGAACATTCCATGTCAGCAGTGCTTCTAATCTGCACAATCATAAAATTTAAATGTTTGTGAAAACATTCAGGAACCAGACAAGCATTTTACCTTCATTAGGAAACACTCCTTATACAATTTGAAAAAAACAAACCCCAGCTTCTACACTTCACATTTACTATTTTCTTCCCAAAATAGAAAGACATTTTCTCCTTGGTCCGCCATGTTAAAGGATGAGAAGGATAAGACACTTGGAGCATGACAAGGAAAGAGCAGCTGTGTTCACCTCATACAGAGAGCAAAAAAGTTTGTTTGATGAGGGTTTCCCACCCACCTACCCCTTCTCTCTCATACATGCACACTTCTGTTGGACCAGTTCTTTTCCTTGAGTCTTATCAAAATCAAAGCAATTCCAGGTAAGGGAAGTCTGAAGTCATTAATTAGGCTTTCAAATTTTAATTTATCTCAAGTGAAAATCCTTTCAGGCTTGGTGGGCAGCTGGAAACTAACTTTCTGAATGAGATGCAACCTTTAACGGGGAGGAAAGATAATGCGGTATGCGTAACATGCCACATGAATGCCTTATGTATGTGGATATGAATAAGCATGCAGCTTTAATTTTTATATAGACGTAGGCAAAAGTATGCCTTTTCTATTTTTTATTTATTAAATTTATATGCTGCCCATCTTACTATCAAACGATGGAAGAATAATGTCTGAAGAGGACAGGGATTCTTGAAAGCCTGAAGGACTGTTCAGGGCTGCCCATAATACATTCTCTACCACTAATTCCCGGATCTAAGAGAAATACAAAATCCTTCCTCATATTTGTTTACCTGGGCCTTTTTCCAAAAATACCTTTGAATGGTGTCCCCAGTTACACAAAGAGAAGGATAGGGAAATCCAGATTGGATGCATTTTTTACTGGGCATTTGAATTTTAAAAAAAATAGTTCACAAAATAATAAAAAGGAAAACACAAAAGTGGGAAGAAGGCAGGGGAAAGGAAAGGTATGAATATCTTAAGAGGAGAAAAGAGGGAACTTACGCAATCCGATTGACCGCAGCATCTTCATCAACTAAGAATAGGGGGAAAAAAATGTTATTATTACTGTTACTAAACTAAGTGCCCAAAGCTAGTTTTCTGCCGAAGAAGCCAAGATAACATCTATGGTTCATTTTGCCAGTCTAGTGAAGCAAACTAATCATCACTCTAAGCTTCTCCTATTACCACCCATTACCATGGGGGAGTAGAGATCTGAATTTGTGTCATTCAGTGACAAACTTTTAATTGCAACATACATGGGATATTTCTAACAGGAAGTGTAAGGATGGCATTTAGTCTTTACCGTATTCCATGTTGGTGACGGAACATTTTATATTAGACCTGGTTGAATCCCAGTGAAACAAAGGCAATGTTTAAACCCACCTTGGGACACTTTTGTGCAAAGCTAGCTCACTGCAAAATCATGACTTTATGCAAGGGCAAAATGTAATATACAGTTATAAATGCAGTAGTTCTAGGTGAGAGATTACTTCTTGCCCAGCATAATCAATTATAAAATATGCAGCTGAAGACAAAAACTCGTCCAAAGAATCTGAACAAGCTGGTTGCCCAGAGATGACAGAATCTACTGTACAATTCAGTTAGGGGGGGAAAAAAAACCCATACAGAGGAATTTCTGGTACCCCGTGTTCACTATCACAAAGAGATGGATAGTTTTCTTCTCCTCCTCCATCTGCAGATAAATTCAACCCTCCTCAGATAAGGTGGAAATTCAGAATACGAAGTAGAATATACAGGAGTTGTGTTCTGTAAATAGCTCCTTAAAGGAACAGCGCTGAATGGTGCCTCTCTCTTTCAGGCATAGGACAACAGACTGGGTGGTTAGAACTGCATACATAGAAATTTCCTTATGAATCTGATGCCCAATTGTGTAGGGTTCAGCAGCACAAGGAAGGTTTTGTGGGAACCCCTATGCTGCAGTTATCTATCTAGGAAAAAATGTTTTGTTGCCGTACAGGAGCAAAACCAGATTGTCTCTGCAAACTGATCTTACAAGTGGCCAGGTCCCACTGTTTCCTCATATGACCAATAAGTGTCAGCATCAAACTACAAGCCCAGCAGTTGGAAAATTGCTAAGCTGGAAAAAGAACTATATCCCCTAGGCCAACTGCTGTCAAGGCAACTAAACTAACAGCAGCATAAACAAACTTAAAAGACAAAAAGCCCTTCTACAGGGACTGGGTGCGGAGACTTCAGCGCTGTTGCAAAGCAGGAGAACTCTGGGGAAGAAATCTTTCCATTTGGGGCAGAGAGGATGTATTGTCTCAAGAAGCTTCATTTGCAGGCATTCTGCATGGAAAAGTCAAGAGTTGAAGCCCGAGGGAGCTAACTGGAGGGAGTCCACAAAGTCCACTCATCCATTGCTTTGTGAACAATTTATAGACTTCAAGTGGTTGCAAAGGGACATTTGCCAATCCTGCTAAAATCAACCGGCTTAGTTGCAAGTTTGAGAGATGCTCTGGAGGCTCATAAAGGCAGTTGAGAAAAAGTTGAGTAATGGGAAACCATCAAGTTTCACACTGGCTGACAGAGATGTTAATGATCGAACAAATAAGTTCTTCTCTCCTGGAAGGGAAGAACCGTAATTTATTCACTAGGTTCTTACAGAAGTATCCAAGACCTTAATGACAGTACAACCTCCTCAATCTGATGCCCTCCTGGATCTATCAGAATTATAGCTATGATAGTGCTGACCTGGGACTGGTTTTCCTACTGGGAATTGTAGAAAGTAATAATAATCCAGGCCAATGACTTTCTGGAGTTTGCCTAGTTGAGAGAGGTTTGCCTGGAAAGTTCAAACCTTTGCCAATGCAAATGTTGTTGCAGCAGAGATGTTCACTTTGAACACTTGCATACCAGAAGGCTGGATTCCCACAAAGTGCTAAGCCATCAAGCGATTTGCCTGATTTGGACATAATTTAACACTGCACGTGGAACTCAGTCACGGTAGTGTTTTGACCTTGGTGAGTTTAAGTTGTGGGTTGTTCAGCAAACCCAGGATTAAACAAGAGCATTTAGTGCAATGTGAACTCTGCCGATTTGTTATAATTGAGGAGGACACATATTTTGGAAATCTTAAAATCAAGAGAAAGTGCTAGTTTCATTCTCCCCCTACACTCTAAAAATCCATGCCCTGCACGGTCTCCACAACTTCAGTGGTGATGTAGGATAGTGATTCAGGACTGGGAAGGACAAAGGGGAGACTCAGTTTCCGGTTTATCTTCAACTCCCTGGGTGACTGTTGGGCCACTCCCTCTCTCTCAACCCAGCCCACATCAGAGGTTTGTTGCTCCTGGGAAAAACGAGAAAAACATACACTCCTGAAGAAAAGGCTTCTAACAAAATTGGGGCTCTAACAAATAAATAAATCTGCCTTCTAAAACCATGTACCTAGAACAGCTTTCCCAAACCTAGACATTTCCGGGATGGATGGTTTTCAGCTCCCAGCAGGTCTGGCCTTTGCTGAAAATTCTTGGCACTGAAATCCACCCCATTCAGGCAGGAGAGAAATGATCTTGATTTGCCCGCCTACCCAGTTACCTGTAGTGAAGTCTGTGTGCCTTTTGAAGTAGGTTAAGATGAAGTAGCACAGGATGTAGAGACTGCCAAAAAGAAGGGTGCAGATCTGGGGGAGGAGAAGGAAAAACTGGTTAGAGATGTTGGTCGTGAGTCATCCTCACCTCTTCCCAGTGACTCTTGAGGATATGCGGCCCACTTCATCCAGGGCAAATGAAACACAGTTTGGGATACTGTAGGATCATCTTCTTTTCTCTATCCTAGTTACCGAGCAAAACAGTTCTATTCCCACCACTGTATTCAACGTTGTCCTTTATCAACCTTTCTTTGTGAAATTTCTTCAAACTACAAGCACCCAGCAGGTTTGAGAAAAGCCACAGGTCTTCTTCTAATTTAATCTGGGTTTCCTAACATACTTTTTAAACAATACCCTGGGAAGGGGCAATGATTTAAGAACCGGAGAGATCAAAACAAAACGAGGAAACACTGAAGCAGAAAATTGTCAGCCTTTTCCTGCAAATGCAGCCTACGTGCTTACATGCCAGTTCTAGACTGGGTTCAAAGTTACATAAGGCAAAGATGGTGGTAGAGATGGCAGCCAATAATGGGATAGGTTTGAAGAGCACCAAAACTGGAAAACCCAGGAAACTACATGTATGATTGAGAGAAAGATGCCTAGAGCATCAACGTGGGTGACAAGGGAAAATAATTGCAACAGAGAAATCGTTTCAGGAAAGTGTTGAAAACGCCAGTTTCTAAAGAAGGCTTTGAAGTCATCCCCATCCCCCTTAAGTGAAGCTTACAACTGAAAGGAGGAGGAACAGAAAAGTGAAGTGGGAGGAAGAGTGGATCAGCAAGTTTCATCCTTTCTTCTAGTCTGACTGCTATATCTATGATTCTCTATTCTACACCTTGGCCACTCCATTGCCAGCTCATCCTCAATACTCAGAATATCATAATTATGGGAAGGAAGCAAAGCAGTAATTTTTTTTTTATCAAATGCATCTCCAATTAAGAGGTGAGTTGAGGGTAAAAAATGATGATTTCCACTGTTCAGATATTCTTCTACTTGAAAGATACTGCCTCCTCTAGTAACTTCACATAAAATGGAAGACATACCCTCCCAAATATGCACATTTCTGAGAACAGGATTCATAAGTTAGAACAATCAAACGAAGCATGAAAAGAAGATCCTATCCATGAAGCTATGTAAACAAAACAAGCCTAAAGCTGGAAATTGAATGGTCAGAGCTCTAGGCAAATAAACATTGCAAAATAAGCCTCCTGCTATTTTTTGTGGAATGAGCATTAAATTGCTCTCCAGCCCCAACAAGTACTAGTTATATAAAAAGAAAACACAGATGTGTCATCTGCCACATGACAGGTTTACTGGGCTGCCCAAGGACATTCAGGTGGTGCTCCTGAAAACATACCAGGTTTAATTTAAAGGGTCATCTTTTTGCACTCTTAGGTTCCAAAATCTTGTTCTTCAAGAAAGAAAGCAACACCCGGCCCCCTGTGAAATAATTAAATGCCGCAGGCTCTTAGCCCACTTTACACTAGAGACCTATTCTAAAACGTGACAAAGGTTGCACGCTATTCTTTTTCAATCTGTTGCTATCCAGATATGATGGATTTCCAAAATTTTCCCCCAATAGTAGTCAATAGAGCTGGATTCTCACGTAATCTGTTCTATAATATTTGCCCATCCCTGATTAACCATATCAAAGAATTGAAGTTATTAAAAAAGAGACTGCTACCAAGTAACCAATCCCCTTCAGGGAATTTCAACAGTAAGAAAGATGACCACGTATTTCAGCTTTACATCAGAAACAAGGTTCCAGTCTTTAGAAATATAGAAGTATACTGAAAATGATGATGCTTGCAAAGAAGGCCAAACTAATTTCCTTGGTTAGGGAAAACACAATATCTAAATTTATTGCTCACCAGAAATTCCTTATAAACTTTTTGCATGAAACAGGAAAAAAATGAACTTAAGTTTTACACCTTTGATGATCAGAAAAAAAAAGCTTTTCTTTTTCTAACCTCAACATAAGAGGTAATTTTGTAACTGCAGTTATATTTTTATAAGAGAATATATGCAGCTCAGGGGTTGAACTCTGAGATCCTTAGGGCTCTCTGAGCTTGATTGCTTTTTGCAGACAATTCATTATCCAGACTAGGTAACATCATCAGTGTAAACATATGATGATGGTGATGATGATGTTGATACAGTTATCTAGCAAACATTTCTTTAATGTTTGCAAAAAACAATCAAGCTGAGATAGCACCAAGGACCCTATTGCATTTATATTTGCTGTAAAAAAAAATTGGAAGCTTCTATTTTTCATTTTATTTTCATATTTTTCCCTCTTTCTTTACTTTGTTAGTTTCTTTTACCTTCTTTTCAAAACTCTTAATAAAAATAATTACAGAAATGCAGTGAAAGCAGAAGAACAAAGGTTGGAAGAAGACAAGGAAGAGGCAGGCAAGTGGGTTTTTTTTAAAAGCAGGAAGCCAGGGCTTCCATCGTATATCAATCCCATTCCCATTGCCCTGTTCTGCGTGGAAAGAGGAACAAACAGCTTGTGGTGTTACAGTCTCTTCTCACCCAAAAGGGAAGCAGAAGAGCAAAACATAATTGTTCCAAGCCAGCTGGCATCCTGTAGTATGATGTGCGCTTTGGCGTAGCTGCCTGAGAGATGACCTAGCAGAGTGCTATGCAGCCAGGCAGGAAGAAGTGGTTTTTTTCCACCTCCTCTACGATGCCTCAAAATTAACCTTCAAACAGAAAAGGAGCATCCTTGGTTCAAAACCAAGCGACCTGGGTAGCTTTTTATTTCATTTCTTCATTACCAGATTAAAGTACCCTTAGCCAAGGAACAGGCAGGCCTTTTTTAAAAGGCTTCCCCTTATGAGCTACCCTAATGTAAACACAGATGGTTCCCGCCTTCCAAGCTTTATTAAGAGAGGATGCTGAATGCTGCAAAGGCCATTCATCAAGAAACCTGGAGGGCTTCAAACCCCTGGAACAGCGACAGACTCCAAAAGCTGGAGACGGTGCCAGGCATTTCTAACTAATTACTGCACTAATCCTTGTAATCAGCATTACGATCCCTAAATCATAGGCTGGCTCACATGCTATGCTAGCTTAGTCACAATTTATCAAGTAATCTTCAATGGGAGAATTATAGTGTCTTTCAGAATTTCTTCAGCTGGCTCCGGATCCAGTTTACCTCACAGCAGTTTACCTCACAGTGTACAGGTAGACCTCCACTTAGCAACCATTTGTTTAGTCACCATTTGAAGTTACAGTGGCACTGGAAAAAGTGACTTATGGCAGCTTTTCACACTTATGACCATAGTCATGTGACCAAAATTCAGATGCTTGGCAACTGTCTCACATTTATGACAACTGCAAGGTCCCCAGGGTCTTGTGATCCCCTTTTACAACCTTCTGACAAACCAAGTCAATGGGGAAGCCAGATTCATTTAACAACCGTGTTACCAACTTAACTCCGGTAATTCACTTAACGTCTGTGGCGAGAAAGGTCATAAAATGCAGCAAAACTTATTTAACAACTGTTTCACTTAGCAACAGAAATTTTGGGCTTTAATTGTGGTCGTAAGTCAAGGACTGCCTGTAATCACTCACCTTAAGGGAACTGCCTGTACTCACTCTGATTCTGCTCCAGTATATTACTGGTGATTTTTTTTTTTAATGAATCACCCTGGATCTGTGATGTTCCCATTGATGGGAGCGCTGGTTTCATTCCATTTTGTGGGTCCTCGGTTTAAAGCAATCATTACCCATTCTATTCTTGCCATAAATTTTAAAGTTCAGTGCCTGAGCATGTCTCTTTCTGCACATACTGGTTCAGCTGCTAACCAGACAGCCACCGTATCAACACACCAACATAAGTAGGTAACTGCTTGATAAAAGGCTTACAGTAATTGCAGAATTTCATTTTCACAACTCTCTGTATAATTTTCCTAGCAACCATTTGTGTGTGCATGTGTGTGTAAGCCTCCATGAAATATATGCACTAAATCAGAGGTCCCCTCCCACCAGGCTGTGGCTCACTACTGGGCTGTGAGCTATTCGGAACTTGGCCACGGAAGTGGTGGGCGGCCATGCACGCATCCCCATTTACGTGGTGTGCATGAACTCCACTTGCGTGAGCGGCAGTTGTATGTGAACCTAAGTGTGCACATGCTCGCTGGCCACTCGTGCGAAACCATCACCCCCTCCACTAATTCACAAAGCAGGAAAGGTTGAAGAATTCTGAGGTAAATTATGGAGGGGGTGCTAGCCATTAATTATATTTCATTTTGTGTACCATGAGAATTTTTAAAATTGCACAATTGAGTGATTCAGAGTATACATCTTTCCTGGCAAACTGGGGGCCAGCATTTTTGGTTCACAGTCCTCTTTGTGTTCCACAGACAATAGGAAGGAAAACAACGGTGAGTCAGGATCAAACCATCTAATTTTACATCACTGATGTAAAATGCCTTTGAGTGTGTGATACAAATATAGTTACAAAAATTCTGAAAGCTTATTTATCATGCTTTAAATAAACCCATCATGTACAAAGCAAAATCTGTCATTTGTAAGCTATGATTTGTGGCTTTGTGTACTGTTTGCATTTACATAATATACTGACTATACTTATGGATAAGCCAAGAATTTTAGGTGCTAAAATGCTCCCAAAAATCAGGTTTGGTTTATGTGAAGATGGGCTAATCCATAGGAATGTATGGGAATTCTTTTTCAAAGCATCTGCATTTCCAGTAATGCTGGAATATAAGGCCATTCCTGGATAAGGAGACACTTTAATCAATGCATATCGATTTATCCACAGATGGTGCATTTTTCATGGCATTTTGGTGAACATGTGAGGGTTGGCTTATGTGCAAATAGGCACGTAAGTGTATACAGTATATAAATACATAAACTGAACGTATTCAGAATGGATGGTTAATCAAACACAACTTATGTGATATGTGAACACAGACAGGGATCAAGCCCTACTCTATACTTCAGGCTGCTAAACCAACTGGCCAGTTCTTTCGAAGGAGGGAGCATTACCTGTAGCCTATGATAACACAGGGCCCAGGAGAAGATGGCAATGCCAGTCTCTTTCCAAACTGACTCCACTAGAATCCTGCATCAGCAGGGAGCTTGATCTTTGTGCCAGGCATGCCTAGCAACTCTACTATCTGGTTTCCAGTTCTCCTTGCAAAAAGAACCAGAGGTTATTACAGCAGGTACAAACCTTACGCAAGCAGAAGCAAAGAATCAGACACGGAAAGTCCAGAGTTAGTGCTCCACGTTGTCTTTTGCTGAGGCAAAGCGTTTCTTTCTGGGAATTCGGCCAATTTGGATTGGGGAGGAAGCAGATAACAACTGTCTCATGGTTTCAGCGGAGAGAAAACACAGTCCTACAACCAATTTGTCTCGCTGTTCCCTCGAGTGAACCCCAGTTCCAAGATTCCACTTAAACAGAACTTGGATCTTTAGTGATATTTGCTCAGAAGAGAATAATAGGAGTATTTTGCTCAGAGAAGGAACACACATGAAAGAAAGGGAGAGAGAAGCATTTTGAAGGTTGAGAAGATGAGCCAGAGTGCATTTTTTTCCAGGCATGGAAAGGATGAGGAGCAAAGTTTTCCATAGACAAAAACATTTTTAAAAATTCAAGTGGATTTGAATGCTGCGGATGTAGCACACTTCCAAGACACACTTCAAGGCTCACACGAAGGGACTGAGTTTTGCAAGAACAATGTAAAGTACCTTTGATGCCTCTTCCTCATGCTGTTCCAATAGTTGCAAAATGGCTATCCCCGATCCTTGCCAAGAGCACATAATTCAAATGCTCAAAACTGTAATGCAGTCAGTGCACCGGGAGAACGGAAGGGGGAAAATCCTGCCATGAGCACCAAGGCTTCCAAAGGCAGAGACAACACATTCCATACAAAAACCCAATTTAAGAGATTGTGCAATCCTAAACTGAATGGGGGGAAAAGAGGACGTTTCAGGGTAGCCATATCCTAGAACCTCTCAGGATATGTCTAGTAAGTAAGGAGGTTATAGCTTTGTTTTGTCTGGCAAGATTCTGTCCATTAGGTGTAAGCAAATCAAGCATGAATAGCATGAGGAAGAGGTATCAAAGGTACTTCACATTGTTTTTGCAAAACTCAATCCCTTCATGTGAGCCTTGAAGTTTGTCTTGGAAGTGTGCTACATCCACAGCATTCAAATCCACTTGAATTTTTGAAGATGTTTTTGTCTGTGAGCTTGGACCTGAAAAAAGACAGCTATACTCATAAAGCTTCAAGTGTTTTATCTCATGTCTGGATGGCAAGAATAATCCCCCAATTCTGCAG
>JANHFJ010007980.1:126340-139145 GCA_032468195.1 Cerberus rynchops
GACAACTTTTTGATAGACATGCAAATTGGGTGGTGATTTGGGATGCATTTAAGACATAAGTTGGTGGTTTTATTACAGAATATGCTTTACACAGAAGAGGAAAAAAATGAGATTATTTGGAAAATAAAATTCAAGAGTTTCTGAACACACACACACACAGAGAGAGAGAGAGAGAGAGAGAGAGAGAGAATTCTGCCAAATAACTTTTCAGACACAGGCTATTTCTCCAAAGTTTTGGAGTTCATTCTATCCTCCCCTTTGGTAGAAAGGAATAAAGGCCTTCTGATTCAGCATTTTAAATTTATGAACTCATATCAGACTTCATTTTTATTCATTGGTCTTTTTAGCCAAAAGACATTGTATAATCGATTGGTTAAAAATCGGTTTTAAAATAAACATGCAGTTTTACTTTTTAATAATTTATTTTCATCTGTTGCAGCAAGAAAAAAAATGTTTTTGCTTCCCAAGGCAAAAGACACACCAGGGCTTCTTTAAATTAACTATCTGTGGGTCAACTCCCACCTATGTAGGAACTTGAATCGCCTTGATGGGTGGTATATAAATGTAACAAATAAACAGACTTCTGAATCCTCAACATAGTCTGAACTAGACCAACTCTGCCCAAGACAATAAATAGACCCAAACTGGGCATCTGAGTTCAAGACTGCAACAGGACAGATAATGTTTTACTCCTAGGTTAGTCCAACTCAAGGTATCAACAGAGGAACAGAGATATTGCTTCAATACAATGAAAGACAATCTAATTACAATACATCAACCAATCCAAACTGCTCCCAAAGTGTTGAGGACAATGAGCTCTTCAAGTCAGTGTTGACTCCTGCTGCTGTCTGGTCTTCATTGTTCAGTCACTAAGTTGTGTCTGATTCTTTGTGACTCCATGGACCACAGTACACCTGTCCCCCTCTGTCTCCTGTTCAAAGTCATGTTCATTGGATCAATGACACTATCTAATCACTTCCTCCATTCCTTTCTCCTTTTGCCTCCAATCTTTCCCAAAATCACAGTTTTTTTCCAACGAGTCCTCTTTTCTTATTTGGTTGTGAAAATATTTGCACCTCAGCTTCAGTTTCTGTCCTTCCAAAGAAGATTCATGGTTGATTTCTTTTAAGATTGACTGATTTGATTTCCTTGCAGTCCAAGGGACTCTCAAGATTTGTCTCCAACACCACAATTCAAAAGCATCCATTCTTCTGTACTCAACCTTTCCTATGATTCAACTCAGAACCATACATTACTACTGAGAAAATCACAGTTTTGACTATATGGACCTTTGTCAGCAAGGTGGTAGCTCTATTTTTTTAGTATGCTGTTTAACTATTTAGACTAGTCCCTGCAAATTTCTTGGCAAGTTTTTCAGATGGGATTTTTGTGCCTTTGCTTCTTCTTAAGGTTGAGAAAAAAAAAATACTGTCTCAAGGTTACCTATCTGGCTTTGTGTCCAACACAGGACTAGAACTCACAAGTCTCCTGGCTTCTGGTGCCTTGACCATCTCACAAACTGACTATCTTTTAAACCCACCCACCCTTTTTTGTATAATTCAACTTCCATCCTTATTTGTGAGGACTTCCTCTGTATCTCAACTACTGAGCAAACCTGTTAACTTCCCATCTTATTTTTCCTTCATCCCTTTTTTCTCTTTAACTCACTGTACTGTTTTTAAACTCCTATAATAGTCATGTGCATGTGATGAAGTGAAGTACCATTTACAAAAGCCTTAATACAGTTGGTTACTCTCAAAAGTGCTTTCAGATTTGTGTCACTCCTGTGTTGCTCTGTGCCTAATGCACATAACACCCAGGGTTATTTGGAAAAAAAATCAGAAAAAAAGATTCTTTTATCTTCAAGGAACCACTAAGGTGAATCAGAAAGCAAAGTAGCTTGTGGTCAGAGACCAGAAATTCTAGTTTTTCAACTGAGACCCAAAGTGCAGAAAATAATTTGAAGTGGCTCTTAAAGGGGCCTTTTTCTTGATGTAGGATTGCTTGCTTCCTGCTACCAAACAAGGTACACAATGCATGCCAAGATATCCTTGTGTTATGTTATCTATGTACTGCTCTCCACAAAGAATAATCGCAACATTTGGAGGGGATGTAAATAGTTCCAGATCACTCAGGCATCTCTGTTTTTACTTTCTCCAAATGTGGTAGCATTAGAAAAAAAAATACTTTGGAGAGGCAGTATTGGACTGGTATGTGATCAGTGTTCCTAAATAATTTTTCGCCTATAAAGACAATGTATGCATGATCCTGATTCTATAACTCTCAAAGTCTAGTTATCCTGAACTAGCTGACTCACAGCAGGGAAGCAGAGGTCCATGCGCTAATTTCCCTTAAGTAACCCATGGAACGTTTTGGAGCCCTGCAAGTGTGTCAAAACGTGGCAAGACCTCATTTAAAGTTGTCTATATCCCCCTGCCTTTGGAGAAACAGGGTTTCACTTTTTTTTGCTCTACCACTGATGTCCAGATTCACCTTGGGCAATTTAATCCAGCAACGTGCTTAGTGCTCCAGAGAAACCAAGGGATGCACCTGCATACTTCAGCTTTGGTGCATATGTCTAAGGACAGATATATCAATGATGTGAAAAGCTCAGATGCTCTAGTGACAGTGTCCACGTAATAAATCTCTTGGATAGACAGATCAAAAGAGGCCAGCATCAGGCTTTGCCAAACAAATCTCTGACAATAGAGTGAGCTCTTACATGGATCAAGCTGTCACCAGGGAAGATAAAAGCCTGCCTGTATCAGCAAAGGAGGGATAAACTTGCCACGTGGAGCTTATGACTGAGCCATTGACATAGGGTAACTGCCATGGGGCCCGCAGACAGGATTTAATGGGAATCGGCCATATCTGGGGTTGCTGGTTCAAACTGGGCTCAAGATATTTGCTTCCTCTCTGCTTTGAAGACAAAGTCCATGAAAAGGACACCATCAAAGATGTATCTTGTTTATTTCTTCCTGACTCTAGAAATCACTGGTACGCTGTTCTCAGTAAAACAAGGGCTTGAATTCTCCAAATGCAAAACAGTCAGAATAAGCCGGAAAAGTGTTAAAACTGTTGTAAAACAGTCAACATCATTTACAGTGAGGTATAGTACATGCCTTAGAAATAATACAATACTTTTTGGAAAGGGATGTCTGCATTGAATCTACAACTTCTACAACTTATTGCTTCTGGATCAAATGCAGATGAGAGTAATTCAGACGCCCAATTCTGTTGCGGCTTGAGAATATATTGCACACTATACCCACATTCTTGGAACAGCAACATGTTCATTCCCGAAATAGGTGTGAAAATGCATAGAATTAACACAGGCAGGCAAAAGATCACACGTGTTACTTCCTGAGACTGAACTCTCAGTTTCAAATAAGACCAAGCACAGTTAATTGAAACGGTAACAGTAGCTACTAATTGTTCAATATCTGATCTTTGCTGGTGGTATTCATTTAACAGAATAACAATACAGATACCCTCAACTTACAACAGTTTGTATAGTGACTGTTCGAAGTTACAACAGCACTGAAAAAAATGACCTTTTGACCTTTTTTCCACGCTTACGACCATTGTAGCATGCCCATGGTCACATGATCAAAATTCAGATGTTGGCAACTGACTCATTTTTCTGACAGTTGCAGTGTCCTGGAGATCACGTGATCTCATTTTAAGACCTTCTGACAAGCAAAGTCAATGGGGAAACCGATTCACTTAACCCTGTTACTAACATAACAATGCAGTGATTCACTTAATAACCATGGCAAGAAAAGTGGTAAAATGGGGCAAAACTTACTTAATGAACATCTTACTTAGTAACAGAAATATTGTGCTCAATCATGGTTGTACGTTGAGGACTACCGGTACTTGTTGGAAGGTCTTCTAATCCAAGCCCCTGCACAAGCAGAACACCCTAATACCTGTGATGGTGAACCTATGGCACAGGTGCCACAGGTGGCACGCAGAGTCATCTTGCTGGGCACACAAGCTGTCGGCCAACTTACCTCCAGATGAGCATGCACGTGTGATTGCACATGCATACCTGCACGATTGCAGAGACCCAGCTGGTCTCCAGGCCTCCATTGTGCATGCACGATTGCAGCAGGAAATCCAGCTGGTCTTCAGAGCTCTCCTGTGCATGCACATGCGATTGCTCATATGTGTGTGAGGGCCTGCACACAGTGCACTTGCATTGTACATGCAAAAGCTGCATGTATGCCCAGATGGTGCAGTTGAACATGCAGTGCACGTGGAGGAACCTCATGCAAGTGCAGATAGCATGAGCAAAGCGTGTACTTTTCAGCACTCGGTAAGTAAAAGGTTTGCCACCACTGCCCTATACCATTCTGGACAAAGGCTGTCCAATCTCTTCTGAAAAACCTCTGGTGATGGAGCACCCACAACTTCTGAAGGCAAGCCATTCCACTGGTTAATTGTTCTCACTGTCAGGAAATTTCTTCTTCGTTCTAGATTGCTTCTCTCTTTAATTAGTTTTCATCCATTCCTTCTTGTCCTCCCTTCTGGTGTTTTGGAAAATAGGTTGAGCCAGTGGTGGGATTCAAATGATTTAACAACCGGTTCTCTGCCCTAATGACCAGCTGAACCAGCAGTTCTCCAAACTGCTTAGAAAGTTAACAACCGGTCCTAGCGAATAGGTGCGAACTGGTTGAATCCCACCTCTGGGCTGAGCCCCTCTTCTTTATACTACCCCTCAAATTTTGGCCACTGCTATCATGTCATCTCTGATCCTTCTTTTCACTAGATTTGATGATTTCTTGGTGTTTCACTGTCTTATATTGTTTTATAATTTTTTGAATGATAAAGCTGATTAGTTTCACTTCATTGAGTTGGGAGGCAATAACAATAAAATGAATGAATTAATACATTTAAAAAATTGTTCTCTTGCTTATTCTTCCTACATTTCCATTCCGTTCCCCAGCTGTCTCTCTTGCTTTTCTCACCTTTTTTTAAAAATTAAGTACCATGCACATGGATGGTGCCAAATAAATACATTGCTAATTGCAGTAATTCACCCTATGAGCCAATCCGTTAATTAACAACTGTGGTAATGTGTTACACACAAGAGGTAGGAGACAAAAGCTGCTCTAAGAAAACATTTCAGACCACTGGCCACCTCCTAGGCAGTATTTCAGCCAACCCAGAGAAAATTACAAAAGGTCTTAAACAGAATAATAAATGGATTTCTTGGTTAATTAATCTTTCAGAGCCAATGAAGAAACTGAGTGAATAGACAGGAGGCAAATGGAGAATAGATATTTATCTATGTTTTCCTAAAACAGGTTTAAGTCTCCTGTTGACTCAGCTACTTTTTTCGCTGACATAGTACTGTATTAGAGAACCAGCTTGGTGTAGTGGTGAAATCCCCAGGCTAGAAGATGGGAGATTGTGAGTTATAGTTCTGCTTCCTGTAGCACAAAGCCAGCTGGATGAGTTTGGGCCAGTCATTTTTCTTCAGACCTAAGAAGAAAGCAAGGGCAAATACCTTCCGAAGAATCTTGCCAAGAAAACTGCAGGGACTTGTGTCCAGATAGTCTCAACGAATCAGATACAATTGAATGGAAAGAGAAAAAAAATACGGTATATGTTTTTTAACTTGAAGAATACAACTTTGCTTTCCTCACAGTTATCACTCTTTCAGCAGAAAGGTGATTTCCACTAAGAATGAAGAAGTTTACAGGGGATGCAAATCAAAACTACAATCAAAGGTTGCAATATTGCCTTACCTACAAATGAATTTGTTTTCTAGGTAATAGCCACCATCAGCCAGTCAGCCATGCATACCCCTTATCCTAGAGCTGTGGTGGCGAACCTATGGAATGCATGCCACAAGGGCACGCAAAATCACCCCACGAAAAAGGCATAGCACTGCTGGCTCCTTGTTCCATTCTCGCGCAGTGATTTGTGGAAACCAGTTGTTTGTCGCATGTGCATGCGCACCAGAAACCCAGAAGCCTGGCTAGCCAGCTCTCAGAGCACGCGTGCGCTGGGATGCTGCACTTCCGGGTTTCGCTGCTTAGGCGCGCGAAAGCCAGCTGGCCGGCGTGCATTGCTGCACGAGAATGGGACAAGGAGCAAATGGTGCTGCGCATTTTCCATGGGATGGTTTTGCGTGACCTTCTGGCACAAAGCCGGCACACAGTGACGTAAAAGGTTCTCCACCACTGTCCTAGAGAGAAATTCCATCCTCTGTCTTCCAGGTATTAGATTTTTCTTTTGCCCAAATCCTCAACATTGTGTGGCGCTGAGCATACTCACTTTTAGAGTTTTTGTTTCTCAGGGGCTCTGTTGTGGATTTTATTCACATCAGCAGTCAGAACCTGTGTTTGCTGTTAGAGGGAATGATTGCAAATGGCCACGATGATTGCACTAACGGGGCTGCAAAAGGGGAGATACTTCATATAGAAAAGCCAGTTCAGTCTTACTTTTGCCTGAACTCTGAACTACAGTTGTTGGAAGCCATAGCACACAGTGCTACACTGCTTTGCTTTGCTATAAAACAGTGTTTTTCAACCTTGGCAACTTTAAGATGAGTGGACTTCAATTCCCAGAATTCATGCTGGCTGGGGAATTCTAGTAGCCGAAGTCCACGCATCTTAAAGTTGCCAAAGTTGAAAAACATGGCTGTAGAGGGAGAGGTGGAAAGGCTCTGGGCTGGCACTACACACAAATGAGCACCCAGGGACAACAGTAGAAGAGGGATCAGAGGAAGGAGAGGCATAATGAGATTGAAAATGGTAGGTTTGAAGTGGTAAGGTTTGTGGGAGGGCCTGCTTTGAGGCCTGCTTTGAGGCCTAAATAGGGTGTGTGTGTAGTATTGGAGCACTATAGGCAGTTGCAGCTCCTGATCTCTGAAAAGTGTGTGTGTGTGTGTGTGGGGGGGATTCCCATTGTCTGGCCTAGGAAGCATGAGGAGGGCAAATCTGTGCAATAAGTTGGTAAATTTAATGTGCCGTGGGAGGAAAGACTGTCATGTAATTGAAGACTCCTGAATTAGAGCAAAAAAAAAGAAAAAAATCTTAAAGTCTCAATAAGAAACCGCCTATTCAATTTTATTTGTTTTTTTATCATGCCTTTATTACTTTATTAGTAACTTAAGGCGAAGAACCTACTTATTATTCCTTACTCCTCCTCCTTACAACAACAACCCTGTGAGTTTGGTTTGGATGAGAGACAAGGATTGGCCCCAAATCATTCAGCTGACTTTCGTGCCTAAATCAGGATTAGAACTCACCAGCTCCTGGTTTCCAGGTCAGCGCCTTAATCACTACACCAAACTATAGGTTGTCCTCAACGTACAACCATTTGTTTAGTGACTATTCGAAGTTACAACATCATTGAAAAAAAGTGATTTATGACTGTTTTTCACACTTGCAATCACTGCAACATCCCCATGGTCATGTGATCAAAATTAGGGCACTTAGCAACTGCCTCATACTTGTGATGGTTGCAGTGTCCAGGGTCATGTCCAGGGTCATGTAATCACCTTTGAGAAGACTTCTGACAAGCAAAGTCAAAGGGGAAGCCAGATTCACTTACTAACTTCACAACTGTAGTGATTCATTTAACAACCGTGACAAGAAAGGTTGTAAAATGGTGCAAAACTTACTCTTGTTTAGCAACAGAAATTTTGGGCTCAACTGTGGTCATCACTCAAGGACTACCTGCAATATTTTCCACAGGGGGTACGAAACTGAACAAAAAATGGTTGCTGTTTTTTTAAAAAAAGCAGATCTGGATATGTGGAGAGATGTGGAGAAGTATTGATTCTGGGCTTCCATGGCTGGTATCAATGAAGTAGTGATGAGTCTTCAGGCTGCATGGCTGTGGAGTAGTTTTATTTGATTTGAGGTTATGAAGCAGCTTACCCTGCTTCTGGAGATGCCAACCACCAGCTGCTGGTGAAATGTTAGGCTGGAATAAAACTAGACTAGAGCTCTTCAGTCCAAAAGCTCATCACTGCTTCATAGAAAAGTACAGTATTCCCTGGCTCTCATATGAAGGGGAATGGGACAACTTGCCACAACCAACTTACTTCAGCCAACTCACCTTGGCCAACTCGCTGCAGCCGCATCACGACCAACTCACTGCAAGACAGCTTGCCATGACCAACTCGCCATGGGACAACTCACTGTGGGACAATGTAGCAATTCTATTTAATTATTTAAAATAAATAGAAAATATTTTAATTTTTTTTCCATTTACATTTTATTCTGTCCCTCCTTTTGCATCCTTTCTTTAATAATTCTATTCCACCATTTCTTTGATATTAGTGTAACTCTTGTCCTGTAGTGAGTTGTCCTGCAGCAAGTTGGCTGTGGCAAATTGTCATAGATCCCAGATGAAGCAGTATTGTTGGATCTTTGCCCTGGGCCTGCTGCTAAGGAGAGAGCCTTCTGCCTCCGTGGCTGCTTTTCATGCAGAGAAATTCTGCAGTTAATGACTGGAGTGATCATGAGGAGCAGTTACCATTGCCCATTCTTTCACGTGCCACTTTCTGGGCTTCAGTGGTGTCTGGACTTGGAGATAGAGGGATTTGGAGATGATCGGTGAGATGAAGAGAAAGTAATTGAGCTATGTGCTGCATTTTATTTTGATATGAGGTTGTGTGAAAAGTCTGGGGTTTGGTGGGTGATGAGCAGTCATGGCTGCCTGATCCAGTGACACCTGAACCTTCAAAACAGCCCTTTTCATATGACACATTTATTGACTATGCTCCCTCTTGGATAGAGATGATAAATGGAGGCATTAGAAATGCTTCTGCTGTATATTGGTGACCGTAATGAACTCTGCAGTTGCCACCTTTATTTGTTAGTTTATTTTTTTACAGTTCTTATAATGTGCCCCAGTTTCAAGGGACTCTGGGTGGCATACAACATCAAAACAAAGAGGGAGAAAAAAAATCAGATTCGTGACATGATGTGTCTTTCTCTGGGCAGGCATGTGGCATATATGTTGTGTCTGCATAAGTGTGGTTCTGCTCCTCCCTTGCATATGTTTGTGTGCATGTGGTTTAGAAGCACGGGATAGGCTGCATATTTACATAGGGGTCATTTGACCAGGAGAGACAAAGGCTTACAATGGAGGATGCTGCAATTTTCCATATCCTTCCTCAATTCCTGTCTAATAAAGATACATTGGGAAAGGCTTTTAATTTATTTTTCTCTGAACTCCTGTCCAAAATCTGCCCATTTTTCAGCTCAAGCTTTCATTTGTTAGCTTCTCTCACTACATCAAAGTCCTATTGTGTTCTGGTTTTGGAGAACAATCCTGCTGAAGGACAGCCAGAGAGAAAGTCAGAATCTTTCCACAATTTCTTTCTAATCTTCCAGTCACTGGAAAGACTGAAAAGAGACAAAGGAGAACTGAGCTACAGAACGTTGACTGAAAATGAAAAAAGAAAATGGAGCAAGTGAGAGTACAATGGAATGGCCTCTGGTATTGCCCTCCTATGGGAAGATGAGAATATATCACATTTTCCTGCAGATCTCACTTGTTCGGTATGCTTTTTGCACAAGGTGATTTACTATGCCAATGAGATTTTGTAGGCGTGCGCAGTATAGAGGTCAGTTGTAACAAATTAATGTTAAGTGAAAATGGCCACAGTTGTTCACTTTTGAGAGTTGGGTACATCAGGACAAAAGCAAAGGTAGTATATACCGGTAGTAAAGTGGGTGTGGTAAAACAAGGAAGAGAGAGGTTGAAGAATGTCTACTTGCTGAAAGGATGTGGACTGAATATCAAAATAGCCAATTCAAAACAAGTGTGTTGCGGTAGGTCTTAGGGAGAATGAATATGGATTCAGTTGCAAAACAGATCTAGGAAAATAGAGTGAATGGATCAAGAGGAGGGGAAGGTTGTGTTTAGAGAGAGGTGAGCTCCTCAAAGGGAAAGAAGTTTAAAGAACAAAAAACATTATCTGAAGAGTTGGCAAGGAAAACAGGCAAGGTATTGTAGGAAGTTAGCACCCACCCCTCTCCTAGGAGGATGAAATATTCTAGGAAATATTAAAAGGGCAGAATATTTCCCCTAAAAGGAAGGCAGAAACTCAGATCCCCCATCTTTGTCTATGGGCCATTAAGGCCTAGGCCAGACTATTCCACATAACAAAGATCGTCCTTCAGGCAGAGCCATAGTAGGAATTGCCCAAAGCCCTTTCATTACACCATTACCCAGCAAGATTCAACCAAGCTTGGGACTCAACAGACAACCTATATAGTTACCCCTGCATGGTCCCATGGGAGTTTGACAACCAATCAGAACACAAGCTCAAATTCAAAGCCCAACAGAGGACATAAAACCCGGGGACTCTCAGCATCTCTGCCCCTTTTTCACCCAGGACCTCAAACCCTGTGGACCTGTTCATCAATAAACGATCTTTCCAAACAGCCTCCATGTTTGTCTTTATCCCCACTTGGAACTGAACCCAGATGGATATTTCTTCCAACACTATGGACATCCAGGAAAATAAACTGATGGATCATCAAACAAATCAACCCAAGTTCTCATTTGAGGCACACATGACCAGGCTCAAATTATCCTATTTCAGGCCATGTAATGTGAAGATTCAGGTCTCTGAAAAAGTTTCTAATGCTGGGAAAGATTGCAAGTCAAGCGCCACCTGGATGCCCCCCCCCAAAAAAATCTGGCAGAGTGGTGGCTTACAATCATAAGAATTCCTTCCAGGATTCTGTATTTACCTCACACTAACCATAAAGATCTGAAATCTCAGCAGCATTCGCTTCCTTGATCTTTATCAATTGTGGAGGGGTTGAGAGGTGTAGGGAGAACAAACGAGCAGGTAGGAAAGTAGCAGCTGTCATGAATACATTAAACCAGACTTCACGTTTTACAGAATTATAAGGAAACTGTGAGAGCCCAGGAAAAGTTGCTTTAAGGCAACCTTTCTCAAACTTGACAATTCTAACATGTGTGGACTTCAAGTCCCAGAATTCCCTAGGAAGCATCCGCTGGCTGGCAAATTCTGGGAGTTGAAATCCACACATCTTGAAATTGCCAAATTTGAAGAACACTGCTTTAAAGTGTCCCTGACAGCTACCACATACAGTGGAACCTCTGGTCAAGAATGCTTCTGACCAGAAGTGAAATTTAGCAGGTTCTAGCAGGTTCGCTAGAGCAGGTAATAAATTTTCTAATCAGTTCAGAGAACCAGTTGTTAGAATAAATCTCCTTTTGTTTTTTTCCCCCACTTTACGGGGTTAATCCTGTAAGGAAGGCAGGAAAAATACATTCTGGTGTTGTTTCTAGCCTAATCTTTATTGCCCTGCTTACAGAAACTGCCCCCCAGTCACATGATCTCCCAGCCATGCCTACCAAGCCATGCCCACAGAACCGGTAGTAAAAAAATTTGAATTCCACCACTGGAAAGAGGTATGAGCTGAAAGACACAACCTTTCTTTTGCTAGGTGGCAGGGAATCTCTTTCCATTCCCTTCTGCTTCTAACTCACCCTTAGAAATTAAACAAGCCCGCAGATAAAATGAATCCAGGGACAATTGTTTCTGCCCAAAATATTTGCAGTGTAAAATTTTATTCAAGTAAACCAATCTTCATATGCACCTCTTCTCTCCTTTCTCTGGTTACATAAATAATCAGAGTCTGTGTAAAGAAGCATGTTCTGCTGTCCTTAGGACTATCTGGACAGTACTTACTATTAACGTTGTCATGCCTGTTATTTTAATTTAGACTTGAGAAGACATTTCAGGACTATGATAACAGGATTTCCTCCATTTGTTAAAGTGCTGATAATTGTGTTAGGACAATTGAGCCAGCATTTATGCCAGTGTTTCTTCCTGCCCTCAGACACAGTGGCTTTTCAGATCACAAGGAGACTCAGCGGAAACGGAAGACTTCCAGATGTTAGGGCTTTGTTTCCTGATCATGGTTATCTCCTGGACTGTAGACTCCCAAGTGTATCACCACAGGATTGATTCCTCCGTGGAATTAAATAGAAAATGGCAATGGAGGAAATTGCAAAAGGAAAAAAAAAACAGAGGACCAGAGGAGAGAAGAGTATTTGGTATGGGGAGAGGGAATTCTAATGAGGATGATTTCCAATTGCATTTGTTTGTTTGTATTAGAGAAATTATGAAGAAACAGAACTTTTGAAAAACTGCTGGGAGCTACTTCGTTATTATGATTCATACAGCATTAATCTAATACAATACTAATGAATACTGTTAAATTGTAAATGAAGATTTGCATTCAGCCCTATGTCCTCTCTGTGAATTGGTCTTATGAGCAACTTTATTTGACTTCCTGTAGATACCTGGATTTTCATCCATTCTCCGGAACATTGTGCCTTTAATACTTAAATATGCTATAATTTCCCAGCTTATACCAATAAAACGAACAATGCCTTCTTGTGCTAGCTCATTAATACTCATTAAACTCTTTTAATACTCATTAAACTCTTTTAAAAATTCTGAACAAGACAGATAAAAAACAATATTTCAGTTTCAGTTTCATGGAGAACAGAAATTAATGTAAGAAAATCTCTTTATTCATTTTGAGTTATACAAACATATTGAATACAAGAAAGGCTAAATTGAAATATGAGACATTGCAGTTATATTTCATATTAAGCACTGTTGAACCATTGTTGGCTGGGGTCATACTCCATGCTATGCTGTAAACCATGATTTATAAAAACCGCAATGGTTTTCTTCATACAACATCCTAAATCAGGGGTCGGGAACCTTTTTGACTCAGAGAGCCATGAAAGCAAAATATTTGGAAATTTATTTCAGTAAGAG